>VURO01043353.1:4436-15202 GCA_015108175.1 Pelvicachromis taeniatus
CCGGAAAAGGGTGGAGTGCAGGTCCGGGATGAGTTCTTGCCCCAAGTGGAGGAGTTTAAGTATCTCGGGGTCTTGTTCACGAGTAATGGGAGAAGGGAGCGGGAGATCGACAGACTGGTCGGTGCTGCGGCTGCAGTAATGCGGACGCTGCATCGGTCTGTTGTGGTGAAGAGAGAGCTGAGTGTTAAAGCAAAGCTCTCAATTTACCGGTTGATCTACGTCCCTACCCTCACCTATGGTCATGAGTTGGGTGGCTGGCCTCTCCCTTAGAGATAGGGTGAGAAGTTCGGCCATTTGGGAGGGGCTCAGAGTAGAGCAGCTGCTCCTTCACATTGAAAGGAGCCAGTTGAGGTGGTTCGGGCGTCTGATAAGGATGCCCCGGGGCAGACCCAGGACACGCTGAAGAGATAATATCTCTCTGGTGGCCAGGGAACGCCTTGGTGTTCCCCCGGACAAGCTGGAGGAGGTGGCTGGGGAGAGGGAGGTCTGGGCTTCTCTGCTTGGGCTGCTGCCCCTGCGACCTGGCCCCAAATAAGCGAAAGAGTAAGGATGGATGGATTTATTTTATTTCTATGAGAAGAAAAACATTGTTAACACAGCTTATTGTCTTTAAGGGCCTCAATGTGCTTCAGTAAGAATGGCTGTTTCAGTTGTGATACACAACAAACCAATAAAATGTATTGCTTAAACAGTATTATGTTCATTGTTCTTCAGCGGTTAGTTCTTCAGCAGTTTTGGGACTGATTCATCTTCATTTAATGCAAGTTACATCCCCAGCCTTGGAAGCCTCAAAGAACTGATTCTGAGAGTTCATATCATCAGGTTTGCTAAAAATGATTCAAACCTTACTTGTTGCACTCTTAGACATTATCTTATGTTGTCAGATGTTGTTTGGCATGAAATGCTGTTTTCTTGTTGAGTACTGCACTTTATTGCAACATGCAGATCTTCCGCTATGTCGCTGAGCTTCCAGGGTTTCTCATGCTCTCCTGTTCTTTCCTCTCTCTCCTCCTAAAAGTGTGAGATGTGATGACGGGTGTGAATAAACTCGCTGCACTGAATTTTTTTTTATTTGAACAGAACAATAAACTCACCTGAGCTGGCAAAGCAGTGGTCTACTTCTCTCACCATTCACACAACACTTGCAGAGATTGCAGCAGCATTAAAGTATCACGCCAGACCGCATGAGTGAATGTCCACAGGAGAACTGCAGTAACAGAATGAAGTAGGTGTGCTGTGCTGTACGGGGTTACAACTACCACAGGACAAAGAAATGAATTTACGCATTAAACAAAAGAACACTTGCGAATGACCATCGCTGAAGTGGCCCAGTGAGCCTCAGTAGGGAATCAGCACCACAAAGAGGAAATAGCATTTTGCCTCCACAGCTGTGATTCTGTGTTTGTGTGAGAGGGATGTGATATGAGCAGAATGAGGACATGTCATGTTGTCGGGATGATCTAAAGGCTCAAGATGACTCCCCTATCTCACCCCAACCCCTTGTTAATTGGTGTGTGTGTGTAAGCATGCCTCATGTCTGTGAATGCCAAGGGGATGCTGCTCTATGGCTTTTCTATGAATTGCATTATTGATTCCCAATACTGCTCAGAATAGCAAATGTAATTATGCCTGGATCTGTCTCTTACCCCCTTCTTCATCTTCACTGAACATATTTTCTATTTTCCCTTACCCCTTTTTGTTTCTTGACTTTCACTCAGTTGCTTTTCATTCATCTTCTTTTGTTCCTGCCATCAGTAACCTGCCTGCCCCCAACCGTCACAGTCTCGTCAAAGCCTCAAAGTCAACAACGCACAGTCCAACTCGGTGTCCTTGAAAAAAAAACACGGGCTAAGAGACAAAACAACTCCGATATCAGGGAATGTTTTGGTTAGAGCTGGCCGTGAGACCACAGCTGGCTCCTCTGTTTCTGAATTCAAAAATGGAAGTTTTACATATAGTGCGCACAACTGTATTAATTTCCCAGTTGAACTAATGTCCATCACTGGTCAGTCGGTCTCTCAATCTCCCGCTGCAGAGCGGTCAGCCTCTCGAGAATGGTATCCATGCTGCAGTCCAGACGCGCAATAGTGCCCACCATGCCCGCCAGTTGCTCCGCGGTGGCGGCTGCAGTGCGCACAATAAGGGCACTCTGAGCGTCCAGCAGGCTGGTCAGCTTATTTTGATTTGTATCCAACTTGCGGTCCAGCAGACTGATTGCTCACCGCTCTACCCATCGAATCCAATCTAGCAGCCAGGCTAGTGGGCACTTGAACAGCACTGACCGCCTTTTTCAATTTGCGATAACCCAGGTCCAAGCCAGCTCCAAAAAGCAAAAGCCCTGTTATCAAGGTTCCGAAAAGGTCAATGTCCTCAATGGACAGTCCCGTCAGGAACAGGATCCTCCAGTTCCTCCACCCATCCATCGTGTATCTAGCAGGGAGGGTCCCATGAGGGCAAAGCGGCTCTCCCGAGCCGTGAGTTCTCGTAGAGAAGAGGGTATCCATCGCATTCAGTGACCAGTTGATCAAATCCATAAGTACAATTTAGGTGTTAGAGATCAAAGTTGTGAGTCTCTTCAGGGTGATAGATACAGATTGTACAGAGACTAGACAAAAGACACGAGGAGCTAAGCAGGAAAGATAAGGGAACGGAGAGGGAGAGTCTTCCAAGTGCCAAAGAGAGAAAAAAAAAATGTTGAGCTTTCCTGATTACCTGTGCTCAGATGAGTTCCATGAGTTCTTCCATGTGTGGCAAGATCATCTTGCCACACATTAATGCCGTAAAGGCTTCCCAAAGAATCAAACAAGAGTTTGGTCTGACAGTCTTTCCAGTTGAAAGTTTGAGGCTGTAAATTTAAATCTATTTTCATAGTAAGGGGGACATGGTCGAAAATCAAGATTTGATGATAAGTAGAGCTGATAACATTAAGTAATAATCTTAAATCTCTAACAAAGTAATCAATTCTGGTAAAGCTCCCATGGATGGTTGAAAAAATAAGAATTTTACCTGTCATTTGGATGCTGAAGCCTCCAAACGTCTACCCTATTGTGTGATTTTACCAGGTTGTTCAGAACTGTCATGGATCTAGTAATAGGGGTTATTTTTTACAGATGATGTGTCCAGAACAGGATCCAAATAGCAAAGATTTTCCATTTTCGTTTAAAAAAAATCCTGTCCACATGTGCCGTTTTGAAAAAAATATCTCCATCCGCATGTAAACGCAAAAAACAAAGTCAAACGCTGTCAAGAACACATCAAATCCTAACCATGTAGAAATGTTGGCCAATCAGAAGTCTAGAAGCCTGGAAGGGAAACAGGAAACAGGGATTTTGAGCCCTCACCAAACCTTAAGTACTGAAAAGTTTTTGTGTATTTCTGGAAAGGCAGCTAATTTTGTGTTACTTTTCAATTGCCTTCATAATTTCGAATGTTAATAATTAAAGACAGTATTTTGGATTTTGTCTCACTGGCTCTCTTGGTCAGAGTTTATTCTATAAAGAAAGAAACTGAAAATGTTACGTCAGTCTGAGTGATTCATAATCATAAGTCAGTGGCTGGTGTAGACTCACAACTTAGGAATATTAGGAATGGACAAAATGCATAAAGCATACATAAATGTACGTTTAAAAAAACTAATTTATTCAAAACCGAACGACGACATTGGCGTCGGGATTTGTTTGTGAGAGCGTCTGTGTTGAATGTAGAAGACAAGTCCGAAGTTCACTCTGACACCTCTGACTTTTTAAATGGAGGGACAGTAACTGCTGTGTATGTGTATGTGTGTAAAAATTGCAGGTAGTAAAATTAACAGCAACAATATTTTGTTTAGGCAGCACGGTGGTTAGCACTGTTGCCTCACAGCAAGAAGGTCCTGAGTTCAATCCCACCATCAGGCCGGGGTCTTTCTGTGTAGAGTTTGTATGTTCTCCACGTGTTTGCGTGGGTTCTCTCCGGGTACTCCGGCTTCCTCCCACAGTCCAAAGACATGCAGTTAGTGGGGATAGGCTAATTGAAAACTCTAAATTGCCCATAGGTGTGAATGTGGGAGTGACTGTGAGTGCGACTGGTTGTCTGTCTATGTGTGTTAGATGACAGACTGGCGACCTGTCCAGGGTGTACCCCGCCTCTCGCCCCAAGACAGCTGGGATAGGCTCCAGCACCCCCCGCGACCCTGAAAAGGATAAGCGGCTGAGAATGGATGGATGGATATTTTGTTTATATCTGCCACTGTAGAAATTAATCTTATGTAAACTATAACGTGGTGCACAGAGTGATGTTGCGTGACTAAATCTCACTTTTCCTCGTCCACACGTAAATGCTAAGTTTTTTTGAGTTTCAAGTTTTTGAAAATCTCCACCCTGGCAGGAGTTTTTAAAAATCTCAGGTTTTGTTTTTGACCAAAAACGCTGTTTATGTGTGGACGAAAGGCCCAAACGCAAAGAAAAAGCTGCATTTTCAAAAATACCTGTGTAGGTGTGGACGTAGCGTAAAAGAGGTCGTACTTTATTTTATACCTGTAATTTATCGCAGTTTACAAATAAATTGCAATGGAGCTTGAAAACACTAAAGAGGTGTGTGTGGTTGGAGGATGCCTTTGTGCTGGGGGGGTCTTTTTTAAATCTATTACAAGAACATTTTCTTGTAAAACAAAGTTTGGGAGCCACTGCCCCAACACATCAAGCAGCAGAGATGAAACAAAATCCGCTGGCTTGCCGCTCTCAGTACCTTTCACGCCAACAATCCTAAAGGTGGCGCGCCGCGACCGTGCCTCCATCTGGCCGAGCTTGTCAGGCAGGTTGTTGGTGGCCACCAATGGCTCTTTTTGTGCACTTTTAAAAGAAGCTTCTTCAATTCTAAAACCAAATGGTGGAGTGTCTCAGGTATTTAATAGCTAGCAGGAGTTGTCCCGTAAGAGGATAATTGACCCACTAATAATCACCTACCTCACCACATTAGCCAAGGTGTGAAAAAAAGGTGTGATTTTCATGCCTCAGCCTATCATGTGGCTCATTGAGATCACCTGATACAAGATGTGAGTAGGCATTAAGGCACCTGGGAAGGGCGCTAAAAACTGCATTAGAGCTGGCACACGTAAGCCATTCACTGTGAAATTGCAATCTTGTACATTGCTTGTTGTTTAGAGAAGTAGCCCTGTTTCACTCAGGGATCCCTCTACATTAAAATGAAACAAAAACAGATGTTTAAATGCTGATTCACTATGATTATGATTGTTATGAAGGGTATGGTAGAAATCTGACTGTTTGGCACCTCATTACTAAACACATTTAGAGGACTAGATACAAGTAACGGTTTTTACTAGGGTGTTCCCATTCAAGTAAAGCCATTTGACATGCCTTATTTTGTCACAGCTAATGCCCTAATGATGTAACTACAGCCCAGCCCATGCAGCAGTATATTAATGACTAACCTTGTATTGCAGTTGTTTTCCTGACTGAAGTTTGGTCCCTTTACAGCATCCTGCCACACAAAACCATTGGGAACCCTCACGTTTACTTTTATCGAGTGGAAAACGGTCAGCGTTCATCCTCCAGCTGCACTGTGTTTATGTTAGCTACACATAACTGTGTAGCTAGCCACCATGTAACAACTAGTAACAATAAGGGAGAAAGAAGGATAAAGTAAACTGAGGCTAAATTTAAAGAGACTGGTTTAAGGACAGCAACTGCAGGGAACAAGAGAAATACTGAGTGTACATAAATAAGACTGGACTTAAGCACCAATAATAAAATTACATTTTTCTCCTAGCAACAGTTTCTTGGTCACTGAGGGACAATCCACTGCATAACAACCAGTCAGTGGCAGTGGATGAAAGTTGGACAGAGGACAAGAAGAGATGGAGGGAGGAGAGCTGTGGAGGTGTGAAGAGGTTTTATCACAAATACTGCAATGTTCCGCACACAGAGCACAAACAAATATTAACATTACATACCTTTAGCTTTATAGAAAGAGAACATGCTCGTATTAAACAAAGTGAATAAGCACTAAAGGCAGTTTCATTTGCAGGATTTTTTCCCCATTGTGGGACAAATAAAGGTATTCTTATCCAAACTTATGAGCTTAGTAGAAACCAGAGCTGCCACTGTGAGAACAAAATGTCATCCTGATATAGTGAAAAAGTCAGAGACCTTAAACATCACAACTATAAGGTCTGTGTTGTCAAAAGTGCTGTCTGTTCATAATAAGGACAAAGCTTTATTAGGATTCCACTGATAGTTTTGGGCCAAAATAGACGACATGGATTGAAAAGACTGCATGAAAAGCACATTTATAAAGGAGAATGCAATATGTTCTATTTGTAGATGAAAATACTCAAAGATTTTGAATTTAAAACACATGCACAGTGTCTGCATATTAATAACAATAACTACATATGAGATGCTGCTAACAATGAGGTGCAACCTTGAGAAGTATGTGGACAGTGACAGACCTGCCATCACAGGAGAGGGACAGTGACACCACTGACCAAACACTGTCAGTGGTGTTTGGTATGGATCATACAGTAAGTGAACTACAGAGAGATGCAAGCAAGGAAAGAGTGTGGGTTTCTGTATGAGGCTAAAACTTACTCCTGAAAGCCCAACCACCCTGTCACTACTACTTGCCAGTGTTCGTTCCTTTGAGAATAAGCTGGACAATGTATGGTTGCAATTTGTGACTGAACCCAGGCTCCATAGGAACATCTCTGACAAAGCAATCCAGCTGGACAGGCTACCATCCGTCTGCATAGACCGATCGCTGTGTTTGAAATGCCCCACAGGTATCTGGGAGTATGCAGTTACTTAATCTGCACTGCAGACTGAAATATTTTCCACATTTTGTTGTGCATGTATAATGAGAATAAAGGGATGTTCTATTCTATTTAATATACATTAAATAGATGTATATTAACCAGTGTGCGAATGGGTGAATGACTGATTGTAGTGTAAAGCACTTTGGGGTCCTTAGGGACTAAGTAAAGCGCTATACAAATGCAGGGCATTTACCATTTTTAGCATTTAATATTTGTGGCATTATATTATGTAGGCATCACATAATCAATGCATGAATAAGCAGCTTCAAAGACTGCCTGGAGGCTATTCCAGGAAGTCACACTTTGTTGACAGCACCAGTCAAATCAGATTCAATTAAATCGTCTAAATGTCTGTCATGGTCCTCGGTCGCTGACCCAGCGTTTTAGGTTTGTTGTGCTCCCTCTGTTTACATGTTCTGTTATCCCTACCTTTGTGTCCCTTCGTTGTCAGTTCCCTATGTTAAGCCCGTGTCTCTGCATCTGTGTCTTCGCTTGTGTTTTGTGTTTCCTGTTTTACATTGAAGGTCTTGTCTCATGTCAATGTGTCTAGTTTTGCTTCATTAGTCTCGTCAGCCCTAATGTCTCCGATCCATCTGTCGATCTCCTCATTCCTCTCGTTACCTGCAGTGTGTATTTAAGTCCTCAGTTTTCCTTTGTTCAGTGTCAGGTTGTCGGTCTTCCATGCCAGTTTTCTGTCATTTTTCCATGCTTGTTCCATGCTGCCAGGATTTCCCTCATTCAGGTTTTAGTGTTTGTTTAGCACTTAGTTTTTCCCGGTGTAGTCTTAGTTAGGTTTTGTGGTTTGCCTTTGCCTCTTTTATTTTTGTACCCCTATTTTATCAGCCATTAAACGGCTCTCCTTTTGTCCACACTCCTTTTTTGTCTGCATTTTTGGGTCCACCTCCTTGTAAATCTGCCTCTGCCAGACTGTGACGATGTCGCTTGCATGAATTTGTAAAGATTTTTGCTAAACTCAGTGCGAAAGCTTTGGCATCTGTGAAGTTTTGTTTCATTGTAACTGACATCAACTTTTTCAAAACAGCTCAAGCAGCTGGTGAGCGCATATGAATGAATTTGAGATGTATACCCGGAACCTGATGTTTTTCCTCCAACACACTGCATAAGCTCGCAGTGCCAGGAGTCAATAAAGCCGGAGAGAACAGGCACTTTGTCCCAGCCTTTTGTGTTCGAGTACACAAACGTTCCTCTTGAGAAGAAAAATAGACAACACCGGTTCCTGTCATCCATCACAGGGTGATGCACAGTGTATGCTCAAGCCTTAATTAAAATGCACAGCCCATTGCTGTGCTCCTGTATTTAACCTTGACTTGCTCACTTCTCACTCGACTTGATAAAACGAATGTTGGGGTACTCAAACGCACAGGGAAGCACACACACAAACACAGACAATGTATGTATGCTAGGACAAGACAAGCCAGTCCTTACAGTGGTCATCAGGTCATTAGCATTCCTTAGATCTGCCTCCAAATGCTCTTAGCGCTGAAGAACATTCACCAACGCACACGTGTGTGTGTGTGTGTGTGTGTGTGTGTGTGTGTGTGTGTGTGTGTGTGTGTGTGTGTGTGTGTGTGTGTGTGTGTGTGTGTGTGTGTGTGTGTGTGTTCTGTGGATGAAACTTGCTGCTTTACTGTAGCTGGCGTGCTGCAGGCAGTGGCCCCAAGGCACTCTGGGTGTTTATAAGCAGAGAGTTATCTGTTGCACAAGCAAAATTTATAACACAATGATACAAAGCAATAACGTGATCACAACAGAACTCAAAATACTGATCACAAGCAAATATGCAATTCATTAATAATCACTGGTCTATCAGACAATTTACTGTTAGAATAATGTTTTCATAGGCCATGCAAAGAAAGAAAGAAAGATTTGATTTTTAACAACACATTTATTCTCAATAAATAGACATCAGGACATCACATATTTTGTCACTAAAGGAAAAACAAAACTGTCACAGAAACATAGGGCTGGAAAATAATTGACCACCTGCAACAGAACACACCATATTCTTAATACACCTCTGAGAAGAAAAATCAGTTAAATTAAATTATTATAGTTAAATTATTCATCAAAGAATAAAACTGAAACTCTGCTTTAACTCTACATTTAACCAGCAAAATGAAAGTTGTATCAACCCTTTTCTCTGTTACATTATTAATCTTGTCTTTTCTACTTTTATAAATCAAAAATTTTGCTTGACCCACCACAAAATTTAACAGCTTCCATTTTGAAGCCTCTATTTTTTTTATAGCCGGCACCAAACAAAAAAGCCAATAGAGACCAAACCACTCCACATTTAACATAACTCCACAGTTATGCTTTAACATAAACAATGGTTCAAGGCGTTTACATTCAGGAAACACATAGAAAATTGCTTCTATTTCTTGACAAATGGACTTAATTCACTCGCATCCTTTTTAATCTTGGATACAAAACTATTAACAGCGATGGTCCCATGCAAAATCCTCCATTATACATAACCTCTGACCTCTTATTCAAAGGGACCCTCCAAGTCCCTCCATATAGGTTTTTACAATCCTCGACTTTTAACTTGTCTCTCCACACAGTCCTTCCGCTCAACTGACTTTTATTGAATCCTTGAACAGACAATCTATATAACAGTTTTCCACTCAACCTGTGAAAGTCTGAGTCTTTTTGATTCATGAGCAGAGAGGTCCTGTCAAGCCTGTAAAATCAATATTCAATCCCAGTCCTGGAAAAGGATCTCTTTCATCAGGAATCTCTAATCCACTGGTATAATCCAACAGCATCTCCTTTTAAATGAGGTTAGATTTTTAAGTCAAAAGTCCAGAAAACCCCTCATAATGTGGCTTGATTTCAAGCCAATCAAAGATGCTGCTGTGCTGTGAAGGTGTGGTCCAGCCACCTCCACAATTGGTCCCAGTTTGAGAACCTTTGTCTCGAGCAGTCTGTTCAAAAAAACCAAGTCCTGTTCCATCATGTGCATCCAGCCGGGCCCCAAAACATAACGGTTCCTCTAGAAGCCAAAACAATGAAGAAGTTGGTTCCAGTCTTTTCCGCTTGAAAATGGTCCATGCTTTAAAAAGACCTTTATTCAACATTGGCATTTCATAAGAACATATTAAGTTACAGTTTAATAAAAACATTGAAGAATCCATACCAAACTCTCCTATTCTTAATAAAATAACACTAGTTACTGGTTTCCAGTAAACATCTTCTTCCCTTCCCAACAAGTACTTTTGAATAAACTGTAATCTGAAAGCAACAACTCTGCTCTATGGGTGAACCAGGCCTTATCCAACTTCTTTGGGTAAAAAAATAAAAAACATAGCCTAAGGTATCCAGTGTCGGTTATCCCTCCCCCCCCCAAAAAAAATTTGATTGAAATTTATGTAATAAACCAGGGGGACGAAAGGGATGACCCACCTATCTCCGGGGGCGAGGTCACAGAGGCAGTTAAACAACTCCTTGGTGGCAAAGCCCCTGGGGTAATGAGGTCCGCCCCGAGTACCTGAAGGCTCTGGATGTTGTAAATGGCCTGCATTTGTATAGCGCTTTTCTTAGTCCCTGAGGACCCCTAAGCGCTTTACACTACATTCAGTCATTCACCCATTCACACACACAGTGGCCAAGTGGTAGAAGGCTTTCGCTTGGGTGGTCTCAGAATCTCATCTCTGCTTTTTGCAGATGATGTGGTTCTGTTGGCTTCATCAGGTGATGGCCTCCAGCTTGTCTTGGAACGGTTCGCAGCCGAGTGTGAAGCGGTGGGAATGAGAATCAGCACCTCCAAATCCGAGGGCATGGTCCTCAGCCGGAAAAGGGTGGAGTGCCCACTCCGGGTCAGGAATGAGTTCTTGCCCCAAGTGGAGGAGTTTAAGTATCTCGGGGTCTTGTTCACGAGTGATGGGAGAAGGGAGCGGGAGATCGACAGACGGATCGATGCTGCGGCTGCAGT
>VURO01043364.1:0-17170 GCA_015108175.1 Pelvicachromis taeniatus
AAGTGGGATTATTACACTGAATTGGAACTGTCGGCTAGTGAACCTGCTAACTTTTACTTCCTCTTGAGGAGAGTCGGCGGAGAGAAGTTTCGGGGAGCACCATGCACTGAGCTACCACAGACAAGGAGACACTTGGGAGCAAAGGAGGAGCAAAATTGTGAACTGTTGGAATACGTTTTGGAGCACTGTAAGTAAACGCACCTCACCTTTTCACCTCAGTCTAAAAACCGCGCCTGGGTCCTCTTTCCCTCTCACCTCCGTGACAGTTCCGTCTGAGAAGGGAATAAAAGCTGGTCTCCAACAACCGCCGGTCTCTTTTAAACGCCGGGCCGGCCAAATCATTTTTTGAATAAACGCCGGGGCTACTAATGGAAGATATATGGTATATTCAATTTACACTATATTCACAGCAATATCAGTAGAAAGAGAAAAAAAAGGAAAAAGGAAAAAAAAGAAGAAGAAAAAAAAACATTTATTCAGCTGAGTGAAAACAAACCAATTTACTCAGGACATCATGTATTTACAAAAGTGCTCCGACGCCCCCGGAGACGTTGGCCACCCACCAGCTTGATCGCGGACCGCGGGGGTTTTGGGTTTGGATTTCACAAATGTATTAATCAGGTGGCCTGTGCATGTGCTTAATGATTTTTAAAAAAATCTGTATTATAATTAAGTTACGGAAACTTTGATAAAATACAACGTCATGTTCTTACCACAACAACTCGAACCCCCGATCCATCAGCTTACTTCAAGTGAAATGCGAATAGACTGTGTCTCTCAATCTGCAGCAAAAAGAAAAAAAAAGGTGTTGAGGCTTGTAAGTTAACTTAATTACCGATTACATTAGCTGAGGCTGATAGCCAAAATCTCACCACGATGCAGTTAACAATGTTGAATAATATAACTGAACAGTCATTTTGCAAACTAATTCAAACTCAAGACTAAATTGCGACATTAACGACTCCTGGTCAAAAAAAAATAAAAAATCAAATGAAAACGCGCCAATTTTTTATTTAACCTTAACGTTACATGGTGACACACTATTAAACTACATTTGACTGTGATTTGGAAAATACTCATTCAGAAAATCAACATATACCAAAAAAAGTACTGGCAGGCAGCAACTTACCGAAAATAGTAGTGGCGGGCAGCTCGACTTGACTGAGATGAGGGGAGTTCTCACCCACGATCAAAAGCACACAAGATGAAATCACGTGCAATATCGCGAAATTTGACATTATTGACTTACTTCACATGAATGTGATATGAACAAATTAATGTACCCTCTCTGCATATCATGTAGTTTCTACACTATATAGTTACATCTATCTTTAAAACATGAGGCACTCGTGTTAAATAGACCCAAGATGATTATATAAATCCAAGAGATGGCCAGTCTAATTTTTTCAGTGTATGCCCACAGATCACATCTGTCCGCTCCCAGGTGCTGCCAGCTAAATCTAAGCTTTATCACTTTCACTTTCTTACGCTGTCAAGCTGTTTGTGTTATCACTGGTCTACTCCAGGCCAATCAGCATTCATGCCGCATACTTTAAATCTCACTCCGCATGTGTCTTTCTCCTTCACAGACGCCTTTGTGCAACCCATCTCCACCTCTCATCAGTAAAGCTCTATTCAAGCCATCTTCATCTCCACCACATGCATCTAGGCTCCAGGGGGTCCTGCTCTAATCCCTTTCACAGCTGGGGTTCCATTTTGCTGAGACATGCCATTGGAGTCTAACAGCCAAACATTTATCTATATTCTCTTCATCAATGATTCATGTTTATTCTCACCTCTAATAATCTGTCCTTACTGAACTATCCATGAAGCCAGATAACACACACCAATTAGTTAAACTGCAGAAATGTCTTAAAGACATAAAGACCTGGATGACCTCTAACTTTCTGCTTCTAAATTCAGATCAAACAGAGGTTATTGTACTCGGCCCTGAAAATCTTAGAAATATGGTATCTAACCAGATTCTTACTCTGGCCCCCAGTAACACTGTGAGGAACCTTGGAGTTGTTCTTAATCAGGATATGTCCTTCAGTGCACATATCATACAAACATGTAGGAGTGCTTTCTTCCATTTGCACATCATCTCCAAAATTATAAACATCCTGTCTCAGAGTGACGCTGAAAAACTAGTTCATGCATTTATTACTTCTAGACTGGACTACTGTAATTTCTTATTATCAGGATGTCATAAAGACTCCCTGAATAGCCTTCAGTTGATTCAAAATGTTGCCGCAAGAGTCCTGACAGGGACTAGAAAGAGTATATTTGTCCTATATTGGCTTCTCTTCCCTGATAAAATCTTGAATCTAATTTAAAATCGTGCTCCTCACATGCAAGGTCATGAATAATCAGGCTCCATCTTCTCTTAATGATCTTATAGTACAATATTAACCCATTAGAGCACTTCACTCTTGAGACTGCAGGCTTAGTCGTGGTACCTAGAGTATTTAAAAGTACAATGGGAGGCAAGGTCATACACTTTCAGGGGCCTCTTCTGTGGAACCAGCTTCCAGATTGGATTCAGGAGACAGACACCTTCCATTTTTGATAAAGCATACAGTTAGGGTTGGATCAGGTGACCTTGAATCCTCCATTAGTTATGGTGCAATAGGTTGAGGCTGCTGGGGGATTCCCATGGTGCATTTACTGTTTCTTCTTCAGTCACCCTTCTCACTCATTATGTGTTAATTGACCTCTCTGAAATTATTAGTTATTATTAATCTCTGTCTCTCTTCCAGAGTGTGTCTTTGTCCTGTCTTCCTCCCCTTACCCCCAACTGGTAGTGGTTTGATGGTCACCCCTTTCGGAGCCTGGTTCTGCTGGAG
Organism: Pelvicachromis taeniatus; assembly: GCA_015108175.1. Lineage (NCBI taxonomy): Eukaryota > Metazoa > Chordata > Actinopteri > Cichliformes > Cichlidae > Pelvicachromis > Pelvicachromis taeniatus. The sequence goes on from VURO01043364.1 coordinate 2,847, forward strand.
GTTTCTTCCTGTGAAAGCGGAAATTTTCCTGGCCACTGTTGCCAAAGTGCTTGCTTATAGGGGGCCATATGATTGTTGGGCTTTTCTCTGTTTTCTTTGTATTATTGTAGAGTCTTGATCTTCCAATATTAAGTGCCTTGAGGCAACTGTTGTAGTGATTTGGTGCTGTATAAATAAAATTGAATTGAACACTAACTTGGTATATTTTAGCATAATAAAATGGGTAAATCAACATGAAAATACTGAGGAAGACATGTTTAATGTGAAATTTAAGTGTGATGTACTGATGCCCCTGAGTGACAGTGCTGTGGTTGAGAGTGGAGTCCTCTTTTAGCTCCAAAAGTGGGATAAAATTAGCGAGAAGACACACTCGTGAACTCAAGGACTGTCAAATATCAGAGCTAACTCTATTGCCACTGCAGCACACTGGTCATAGATGCTTTTTGATTGGCTGACCCCCACCCTGTTGCAAAAGTCAAAGTGTTCAATGTGTGAATTTGTGACTTGAGAAGGCTCAGTTGATTGCTTGCATTTGCTAATTTGAGAAGTTGTAATTAGAGTTGTGGTTGTAAGTATTAAAAATTAAATAAATAAATATGGATCAACTGTGACTTGCAATTTTGCAGCTCAGTATATTTTTGAAAATATCAATCTTCACATTGTGAATATTTTCTGTAACCATAAATTTAAAACAAGACTGTGCCAAAAAGTTTACAAGTTAAAATGTAAAAATCCTATTTGTACATTTTGCAACATATTTATCGTCATAAATTTCCTGCAGTAACTCCACCCTACCTAGCGTCTGAGAGTCTCTGTCCTCCGCAGTTGATATTTATTATCATGCTGGATTAAAAATCAGAGCACAGTCAAAAAACAAAAACGAAACACTATTACTGTATTTGGACCTCAGTTAATAGTCCCTGTCCAGTTATAAGCAGTTATTAGTCATAGGCTTGATTTTCATTCTCAACTCTGAGATAATTCTTTTGTTGCCAACGTTCTAAAAATCATGTTTTAAAATCAACACACTCCCTACGGCCATTAAGTAATCTAGATTGAAATGGTTGGTTTATTTTGCTCAGCAAAGATAGCGCTTTTTTTCTTTGTTATTTCAATGTAGAGAGAAATACGTATTACAATTTCATATGCTGGTATATGAAACTGCAGCTGTGCGTATCTGTGTTAAACTTCTAAAAGTGTTTATAAGGGAATACTGTTTTTAGCATCTAAATCAAAACTGCATCTTTAACACCAATAGTTATAGCTATGATATTTCCTATAGTAATAATCTCTTCCCAGTGTGCCACCTTGGCCAAATTGGAGCTATTAGGCCTGTAATGATTTACTTCCAAACACAGAAACATCAAACGCTGGAGAACAATGAGGGTCTGGGTGCTGTCTCTTCTCTTTAATTTTCCATAACAAAAGTACAAAGGCTGAGACGGAGAACAAAGGGTTTACCCCTAAACACCGTTAACACCTCTCCGGGCCGCGGCGCCTCCGCGAGCCGACGCACACGCCGGCGCCCGTCTGGAGCGCCTGGGATAGGGGAGGAGAGGAGCGCTGCCTCGGGGATCATAGATGTTCAGCGGTGGGTGAGGGGTGGGGCACATGATAAGACAAAAACACCTAATCTTCTAGCTCTGTTTAAACAGACCTGTGTGTAAGTGTGCTTTCGGGCTGCAAGTAGCATTTGTTGCTAGAGTTTATCTGAAGGAGCACATAAAGGGATTTTTACTTTATTTTACACGGTGGACAAAACAACAACCGATGCGTAAGTAACTCCCTTTTAAAATAGTTTTAGAAATTATATATCCATAATTTAACACTTGGTTTTACTTCGTTACACCCAAACTGTACTTTTAAGATGATAACAATTACAAAACTTCCCCGTTAAATAGTTTTCTATATACCTGGTCGAGCTCTACATGCACTTGAGGAGTCAAAGGATCGCGTGTTTAGGTCAGACAGTCTGAGTTTCCTGAAGAGGGTGATGTTTATTAAGCTTGGCAAGTTGGAGTTCATGCCCTAATCCGAATGTGGGATTCACTGAAACCATATGAGCCCAAAATCAGGTTATCAGCAATTCTCATAAAAGCACGAGAACTCCTTGTTAATTATTACACGCAAATAAGTTAATAACTCTGTCTCCGAGCTTTTAAAAGGGGACTGGGCTTTCCAGGACCCCTAAAACAAAGGAAGTTGATGGTGAGGGTGCTGCGGGGATTTATTAGATCCATTTGGGAATTAATTCGCAAGTTATTACTATCCTTACTGTGTTCAAATGTCTCATTTCCATTTCAGTAGCACAGGACAGACAGAACCCGGTAGCTGGTACTGCGGTAGTGCACAGTTCCATCGGTAAAGCGCAGCAAGACTCACAGAGCGCCCTGCTGGACCAAAGCAGACGCCATAGGACGGCGTTCACGCGCGAGCAGCTGTCTCGTCTGGAGCAGGAATATGGCAAAGAAAACTATGTATCCAGACCCCGGCGCTGCGAACTGGCTACTGCACTCAATTTACCGGAGACTACAATAAAGGTACCGTGTTTAACTGCACTCAGTGAAAATAAAGGCCCATGGCAAAGCATCCCATTTAATATAAACAAATAAGCTAGGGTTGGGGAATCTTATCCTAAGAAAATGAAATAAGTTGTGAATATAGGTTATATAACAAACAGATTAATGGTTGTTAATCCAGCTGTTGATGGCATAGAGAGAGATCACAGACCTAGCTATACTTTTATACCAGAAATAATTGCAAGTGCAATAAACCACTAGTGCTCAAAGTAGCTTCAGGTCCACTGGGTGGTTCAAAAGTACTCTTTAGACTAGTTTGTATTGTGAAACAGTATATCCTTTTTTATCTGACTTCAGTTATCTTAACATTACCAATCTAGTTAAACAGTCACATGAAGGTTGCTATTAACACTATATTTCATCAGAGGTCTATTCTCAGGCTGTAGGGGCAGAAATGTACCCTAAAAAGGGCATGGAATGGTTTTGCATTGACTCAAAAGTTTTGCAAACTGGGGAAAGAAGCATTTAAACTGTTTACTTAAGGTAAAGTCATAATACTATTTCAGTTATTGTACTAAACCATCCATCCATTCTCAGCCGCTTATCCTTTTCAGGGTCGCGGGGGGCGCTGGAGCCTGTCCCAGCAGTCTTAGGGCGAGAGGCGGGGTACACCCTGGACAGATCGCCAGTCTGTCGCAGGGCTAACACACATAGACAGACAACCATTCGCACTCACAGTCACTCCCGCATTCACAACTATGGGCAATTTAGATTTTTCAATTAACCTATCGCCACAACTGTTTGCATCAAAATATACTTACAAATTTGTAAAGTAAAAGTGCTCATTCTATAGAATCTTATGTGATTAGTGTATTATTGGGTCATTATTATTGAGTACACTCATGTGGATATTACTTGAATGCTGCCTAGGGTGGTATCACTGGACACACACTGGAAAGGACACCGGTTGTTATGGGAGATTGAGTAGTGATAGGTTTAGGGCCTCTACATTTAAGGGAGACGCTCACTGTACCCAAGGTAGCACATTTAAAACACAATAAATACACTAACCTTCTGCCAACCAGTAGCAGTTTTTCTTAATGAAAGATCAGGAAGATAAGGAAAAGCCTTAAAATGTGCAGGTGTCTGACATTTTAGAAGCACAGCCTTCTGCAATATTCTATGGGCTGGTAAAATAGGACAGTCTCAACTTGTCATTCTCAGCCGAGAATGACAAGTCTCTATTTCATAGCGCAATTCTGAGCTATGAAATAGAGAAAAGTAGTGATTAAGAGAAAATTAAGTGATGTGTTATGTAATCTGATTCAGGTCACTGCTCCATCGTCTTCTCAGTATCAAGCTTACAATTTGCTCACCATTGATACTTGGTCCTCCTTTAGTCCTGTTACATTGCAGGACATCAGGGTTTTGCTTGGTCATATGAAACTGACTTCAATCCCCTTGATGTCCTCCCTGCCTCTTTTTTCATTCGTGTGTTTGACTCTATTGGCCCTGTATTGTGGAAATGATAAATATTTCTCTTCATGCTGGCTCCGTTCCCAGCTTCTTTAAACAAGCTGTTGTTGAGCCAATATTAAAGAAACCTCATTTAGATCCATCCCTTCCTAACAGTTACAGGCCAATATCCAAATTGCCTTTTCTATCAAAGATTTTGGAAAAAACAGAAGCAGAACAACTGAACTATTTCCTGGGGGGAAAAAATGATGTCATGGACGTTTTCCAGTTTGGATTTCGCAAATCGCACTCCACAGAAACGGTTTTACTTAAAGTGTCTAGTGACATCTTGATGGCAGCAGACTCCAGAGAGTACACAGTTCTGGTGCTGGTGGATCTCAGCTCTGCCTTTGATATTGTAGATCACAGTATCATGATAAACTGGCTCAAGAACTTGTTTGGGATTACTGGTGTTGTTTTAAAATGATTCCTTTCTGTGTGGTGTTTGCATGTTCTCCCCGTGTTTGCGTGGGTTCTCCCTGGGTACTCCGGCTTCCCCCCACAGTCCAAAGACATGCAGTTTGTGGGGATAGGTGAATTGGAAAATCTAAATTGCCCATAGGTGTGAATGCAGGTAACTGTGAGTGCAAATGGTTGTCTGTTTATGTGTGTTAGCCCTGCGACAGACCCTGTACCCTGCCTCTCGCCCCAAGACAGCTGGGATAGGCTCCAGCGCCCACCGCGACACTGAGAAGGATAAGCGGCTGTGAATGGATGGATCTTTTACTGTTTATATGAATCAAGTGATGTCCAAATCAACAGCTCTGACTTGTGGGGTACCTCAGGGATCTGTCATTAGTTATCTTTGTAGCTGGTACAAACGCTCTCTAAAGAGCTATTTTCTTGCTTTGAGCACATTTCAGAGCTTTTTCACTTTTACTTGAGTAAAGAAGTTTCAACTTTTACAGTTATTTTTTTTTTTTAATAAATTTTTTAACAACCACTTCTACTTAAGAATGTCTGTAATTTTGCCACCTCTGACCAGGACAGCCTCTCTGCTTTTTGATACATTTTATATTTGGGGTTGGATCCCAAATCATTCCTTAGTTCCTGATATACAGCATGGAGGATTTCCCATAATGCACATGTCCTTTACTCCCCTCTTTTCATTCCATCTGCCGCAACTGGTTGGGATGAGAGAAAGAAGACAGGATAAAAGACATGCTGTGGAAGAGAGCCAGAGATGAATAACAAGTATGATTCAATGCAGAGAGGTCTATTAAATCATAGTGAGTGAGAAAGAGAGGATTCAGGGTCACCTGATACAGCCCTAAGTATATGTTTTAGCAAAAAGGAAAGTTTTAAGTCTTAAAAGTAGTGGTAGTTTCTGTCTCCCGAATCCAAACTGGAAGCTGGTTCCATGCAAGATGGGCCAGAAAACTGAAGGCTCTCCCTCCCATTCTACTTTTAAATACTCTTAGAACAACAAGTAAGCCTGCAGTGTGAGAGCGAAGTGCTCTAATGGGGTGATATGGTACTATAAGGTAATTAAGATAAGATGGGGCCTGATTATTTAAGACCTGGTATGTGAGGAGCAGGATTTTCAATTCTGGATTCTACAGGGAGCCAATGAAGGGAAATCAATATAGGATAAATATGCTCTCTCTTTCTAGTCCCTGTCAGTAATGAATTACAGTAGTCCAGCCTAGAAGTAATAAATGCATGAACTAGTTTTTCAGCATTACTGAGACAGGATACTTCTAATTTTAGAGATAAAGGAGAATAAAGCAGTCCCACATGTTTGTATAATATGTGCATTGAAGGTCATATCCTGGTCAACAATGACTCCAAGGTTTGTCACATTGTTACTGGAGGTCAAGGTAATGCCATCCAGAGTAAGAATCTGGTTAGATACCATATTTCTAAGATTTTCAGGGCCGAGTACAATAACCTCAGTTTGATCTGAATTTAGAAGCAGAAAATTAGAGGTCATCCAGATCTTTATGGCTTTAAGACATTTCGACAGTTTAACTAATTGGTGTGTGTTATCTGGCTTCATGAATAGATAAAGTTGGGTGTCATCTGCATAGCAGTGAAAATGTATGCTATGCCTTCTGATGATACTGCCAAAGGGAAGCAAGTATTCGCTAAACAGAATTGGTCCTAGCACTGAACCCTGTGGAACTGTGTGATAATTAGTTTTACTGTGTGAAGAGGACTCTTCATTTACACTTGTTTAAATTGGAGACTATTAGACAGATATGATACAAACCGCTGCAGCTCAGTACATGTAATACCTACGGCATACTCTAATCGCTCTAATGGGATGGGATGGTCAACAGTATAAAATGCTGCACTGAGGTTTAGATTCTCTCTTCTTTAGTTTGTGTTTTGTCCTTGTCTCATCATTCTTGTCATGGTCACACTCTTTTTCACCCTGCCCTCCAAAGGGGCATGTTAATGACAACTTCTCCCTGAGCCTAGTTCTCCCAGGGCTTTCTCTTAATTTTTCTGGTCTTTACAAAAAGTTCTTTGAGACAAGTGTTGTTGTGAAAAAGCACCATATAAATAAAATTTAATTGAACTGAATACTTTACTTTACCCTTCTAGGTATGGTTCCAAAACAGGAGAATGAAGGATAAACGCCAAAGACACTCCTTGCCTTGGCCTCACCCATTTATTGACCCACTGGGGGGGCTTCTGATGGGCAGCACATCTCCTTCCTCCATCTTGCCGTACACCTTCATCCAAACCCACCTCCCACACCTTCCGCTCCACCCCTATGCACCCTTGGCTGTCTCTTCAACAACGTCTTCTCAGAGTCCATACAGTTCACCAATGAGTTCGGTAGATGCATTGCATCTCTCCCAATACACCAAAAGGCCCGGGGAGCTGCCTCCAGCAACGGCAGCACTCTACCCCTCTGTAAGCATAATGCACCGTCCTACTTCATGCCCCTGTCCACTTTGCCTGCAGTGGGACCCAGAACAACTGTACAAAGCGAGAAGGGATGCACTGGGACTGGGCCGGCCCCCAGTGTGAAGGCTAACACTCATTCTGCTAGTGTGGGCAAGACACAAGAAATGGTGTAAAACTAGATGAAATCATCATCAAACAAATGCTGCTGCAACAAACAGCAGCATTTCCAGAGTCTTCCGTTAATACTAGCTATCCAGAGGAGCTTGCCAAGTGTCACCTGCAGCAGATGATTCACTTTCTCATATTTTTGTGTAAATCTAAACAGAAATGTAAAAAAACTCAGCATCTTTACAATAGAAACTTAAAACACTGGCCTTGTTTAAAATAATGCAAATCACATTTCCAATTAAATGAAGGCAGTGGGTTATTCTGTTTTGTTTTGATGAATTATATTTTATGTTGTTGTTACATAATTATTTCAAGTAAGTTAAAAGCTAGATTTCTTCAACTGTTGGTGGTGTTGACATCATGGTTGCTCAGTGTATACTGAGTATACACTAAAATTAAGCTACTTAGAGCTGCCACAAGGGGTTATCACAGTGGGTTGCTCTATATGTTTGATTTGGGAGAATTGTAATCCAGATGGCCTTCATGACACAAACACAACAGGAATTTGTGTCTCTAACTGGAAATTGACCACTATACTATGGAGCACCCGTAGTGTCCAAATGAAAAGGTTAAACTACTTGTCAAAACAAAGTAACTAGATTGAAAGTTTTGATGCCACATAGCACTATTATAAGGTGTATTGTGTATGGTTTACAGAAAGTTACAAAATATTTAAGCCAAAAGAAATATCAACATGTTGTTTTACCTGATTGACAGAATTGGTATAGTTTTGCAATTGTGAGACAAGGAAGATTAGCAAATAATTTGTTTACTTTTGTTTTTTTTACTGGATACTACAATTCCAATAATTCATCTTGAAAGCTTCTCAAGTTAAAATAATTTCTACCAAACTCCATCATCAGTTTGTTACACTGGCTTTCTCTTTTATACAGTTTAAGACACTTTTGAGTTGCTGTCACAGAGCCTTCCCTACTTCTGTAGTTATTACACAGAATTTGAAGTGTTAAATTAGTTTAAGTTCCTCGTCTAGTTTGATTAAATCCACATCCACCTCCTACTCTAACCTCTGCATCGCTTTCATTTTCTCCTCATACACATAAGGCATGCACTATGCCTTCCCAATATAACTCATGAATACTACTTTGTGAATATATTGACTGGCATTAAATCTTCACTTTGATATAGACCGAATACCTTCTTAATATTAAAATCTCTCTCCAGACTCTCCTACCCTCTGAGATTATTTAATCCTTCAATTAAACTTTTAAACCTAATATTTTTGAATGCTACTATTATCTTGGAGCAGAGAGGCACAGAGGTACATATTAGTTTGTGTCAGTGGGATTGATTTGATTCAGATTTAGTTTAGGTGAAGAAATGACAGTATAATAGAGCTGAAAACATACTTAAACATCCCAAAATCATCATATGCAATATACTAACTAATATATATTGTTGTGGATATCTTGGTTTTGACTTTAATTGTTTCCCTGCTGTAACATCTGTTGCATGTATTTGTATAACCATTAAGGTTTTGAATCCACTTCTATATACCTTTGGCTACTTCATGGTATGGAAAACACAGTAATATTAGTTTATGTTTGATTAAAAAGTTCACAATATTCGTATTTGGGGTTGGAAATTTTAGACAAAGTATCACAACGTATATCTGTGTGCCTCCAGGGTTAAAACTTTTAAAAAATGTTTTTTATGTACCAAATTGGACTGGGGTCTAACTGTATCATTTACGAGTGTGAGACAAGAAGATTAATATTATTGTGTTGTGTGCAGTATAGATTTAAGACATTGTTGGCATAGCTTAACAAAGCAGGATGAAATGAGAATTACATGATGGACCTATTTCTTGACAGACAGTGGTTTTATCTGTTCCCATATAACCGGAAGAAAATGGATGGATGGATATTTTGCTATTTTTTTCAGCAATGTTAAAGTGACAGAAATACTTCCAAAAGATGGCTGCTGTTTCCACACGTAAATGTAATTAGTCAAGAAATAGTTTTAGTATTTAGGTCATATTCAAATGACAACAAAGTTTTCTGATTCTGTATAATTAAACTTTAGAGGGAGTTAGGGTAAGCCTTTCACTCGCCATAAGTCTTGACTTAACCAAAGCTAACATATATGGTATTCCACCAGGGCTGAAAAATGAAGCCAGTGTTTCTTGAAAAACTACAGTGGCCACTTGAGGTCAGCTCCAAAAGCATGTTAAAGCACCCAACTTAATAGCAATAGCATTTCTCTGGTAACAATTGTGCAATGGTTATTTATTTATTTATTTATTTTAAAATTCAATGTCCACTGCTATCGTTAGCAGTTCTTCTTAGTGTCATTTTGATTTACAGGTGTTTGAGCATAGGAATCTATAGCTGATAGCTGTTTGCTAGGCCTCACTTCCTCTAATTCAACCTTTTGAACTGGACCTTTCTACTGTGACTGTACTGAAGGTGCCTTGTGAAAACGTTTAATTTAATTATCTGACTTGTATGGGTTGCTAATCTTCTGTTTATTAAGCTATATGGTTTATGGAGCACGCTGCTCTCTTGTCTACATATAATCACTTCTGGATCCAATAAGGCTAATCCAGTGTTAGCCATTATTCTCCCTGACCTGACTCATGTTTTGCTCAGTATCACTGATTTGTTGTTTTACTTTTCTGTGGTCTGAAAAATACACACACTGCATTATTTAATGAATGAGAATGTAGTATTAATACTTTTGAAATACAGAACTATAAAGACAGAGGCATCTGAAGTGTCTTTGAAATAAGACCTGTTATATGCTGACTTAAATTAGTATTTTAAATTCTGTGCATGTATGCATAAGTGTGTCTTTATGTATGTGCCCAGCTTTCTGTTTGTGCGTTTTGGCTGTAATTTGATATAACTTAGTGTGGCAAATACATTCAAACGCTATTAAAGGTTCGTACAGAGAAGTAAGTCAGCCTGTTTGCTGGTGATTTTTTTTTAATAAAACTGGAAAAGCAAACAAGTACACTGCTACTTAAAGACTATCAACGCTCTTCTCCTCTTTGACCAGATCTGACCTGATATGGGAGATTGCACTTTAAGAGCTTAGTGTGTGTGTAGTGATGGTCCAATTGATCGGCCAATTCCTGCCTTTCTTTAAAATTTACCCTCTTCATATTAGCAGTATCTGAAATGATCTGTCCCTGGAGATGGGCTTTCATGGAGTCCCAAACTAAAAGGCTAGAAATATTTTGGGAAAGGTTGGCGTCCAATAAAAATGTAATTTGGTTATTTATAAATTCAAAAAGTTATTATCTGATAGCAGTATGGGATTAAAACGCCAACTCCTGTCTGATCTAGGTAGGTCGGGCATAGACAGGGTCAAAATTAAGGGGGCATGGTCTGATATAACTATAGCACGGTATTCACAGGCACACGTGATACTAGTCAAATAATTATCTAAGAAAAAGTAGTCTATCCTAGAAAAGGTGTGACGAACGTTAGAGAAAAAAAGAATACTCCTTATCGGTTGGGTGAAGATGTCGCCGAATAGCCCTAACTGCATATGTAGAAAAAAAGGAATGAATTCACGAGGCTGATTTACTCAGACAGGTCGGTTTTAATGAGGATAGATCCAGAACAAGGTCCAACCAGCAATTCAAGTCTCTGCCAAGTATTAAAGCTATGAGCCTAGGTCGGGTACATCAGAAAAAAGATGTTTGAAAAACTTGGGGCTGTCAGTGTTCGGTGCATATATACACATAAAACTACCTGTATATTATTCAACCTCCCTGAAACAATGACAAAACAACCGTACTGATCTGAAATCACATTATGGTGTTCGAATGAAACCTTAGGGCTGATGAGAATGGATACTCCTCTGGCCTTTTCCTCAAAACATGAATGAAACTGCTGCCCTGCCCACAGTGACATAAACCATGGGTTAGCCAAAAACCCCTGATATGCATTTCTTGTAAAAAGGCAATGGAGGCATTTTCTCGCTTGATTTGTGCAAAAACCTTTTTTCTTTTAATGGGATGGTTTTGTCCTTTAATTTTCCAGCTGAGCAAATTTAAGGCACTAGTCATATAAAGTTCTAGAAAGATAATGAGGGAATGCAAAAACAGAGTTTGTCATACCTGGCTGAGAGAAACGTATGAAAGAAGCCAATAGAAACATGGAATAACACCCAATATGAGGTCTGTGGGTTGAGGAAAAAAAAAAAAGACCCTCCGTTGTAAAGCTCTGGCATCACTTCTCTATACTTGGCCCTATGGGTCAACCTGTGGCCGCTTTCAGTGGATTCGCTAAACCAACTATTCATAGGTTTTTCCGACAGATGCGGCCTTCTAAGTTGAAAACTTTGGCAGCCATTTGGAGTTAGCCTCTGAGGTTACGATATACACTTGTTCGTACTCTTTGATCCGCATCCTCCGCCGCCAATTTGAGCCAAGACGAACGCTGGCCATGTTCATCCACTGCCAGTCAAACCATATCGAACTTTACCTCCAGCTGAGTGAAGGAAGACTTGAATTCAGCCTTGAGTTCAGCTGCCAGCTCTGCTTTTGTTACGCGTACCTACATGTGGACTCAGGGAGCAGAACACACGGCGGCACGGGGGTTGCAGTGAAGGAAATTTATTAACAGTGAAGGGCTATTAACAAGGACAGAGGGTATTTACAAGGCAAAACGCGTATGGAAACGTGGAGCCAGGATGTGCAGGACAAAACACACACTGGTGGTTTTGAGTTTTTGCCGGAAACTGAAAAAAGAACAAACCGGAATTTATCTAGAGCTTACTTGGTACAGTCTGACATGCAGACTCCAGGGAAGTTATCAGAAGCCAGACTGAGTGGCACAGAGAGAGACAGAGAGATGTGGTACTGGGATGTGAAGTGAAACTCCATTCAGATTCAGGAAAAGATCATCTCCACAGGCTCTGGTAGGCGGGCGAGCAGGTAAACGGGCACTAATGGAAAGGACAATACTCCGACACTACAGATCTGTCGTGCAGCTCCTTAAAAACGCTTCTGATGCAAGCATCTGATGAATAGCAGGTGTGCCAGAGGCTCAATGACTCACTGCACTGCCTACCTGTGCCAAAAAAGAGACACAAAAACACCACACACCAATAATCTGGCTCCTAATATCTTTATGTTGTGTTAACAGTCCAGCAATAGCGTCGACCGTTTGGTCTGGAGGTGAGTTGTTTTTTTTACCTGCCTTATTCTTTGAAGTCAATTTTGAAGCCATAAGAGTGCGCTGCAGGGATATGTTGACAGGTATGTGCTTAAAAAAAAAGGTTAGGAGAGAAGGAATTGAGAAGGAATTGAGCGCAGCCGAGCGACGATGCGACTACTTACCAGAGCTATTTGATCAATAAGTCATGGAACATTTTATTATATGAACTGGCCTCCACATTCATCTATCCTAAACCAAAGTCTTTTTGGAAGGGCATTTTGCGACTCACCGGGCTTCTGTAGTGACCCACATACTTTTTATTTTGAAGCAGAATTCCATGGGGAAAAAATCCATGGAATCCATACCACCATAATTGCTGTTAAAGAATTTCCACATAAAGTTAAATTCAGGCATCTTTCAGTGTATTGGCTGAGTGTCCAAATCTGTCATCAAAACAAAATGTGGCTACTTTGAAGAAGCTTGTTGGGATCTGGGAAGGTTAGGGTTTCTTTTCTTTCTCTCTCCTGTAGCAAGTGGCTCTATGAACAAAGCTGCTGTGCCCGGCCTTGGTCATGAGTACTTAACAGCTGTGGCAGCAGTACTGCACCAGATCGTTTTCTCCATTACAGTGGTAACTGCCTTCGCCTAGTCTATTTAACTCATGTGTTTTCCTGTTAGTCTTCCAGTGTGCCCATGCATCCTGTCAATTACCAAGAAACGCAGTCTCGTCACAATTCCCCAGCCATAGTCTCACACGGGTTAAGACTGTCGCTAACCTTTACTCTCTCACCACGAAGATCACCAGGACTTGTTCCTAGCAGATCACTCAAAGCAGTGTTTTGATTCTTTTTTTGGTTAATTAAACATTTTGATTCTAGTAAATAAAACTTTTTTAGTTCATCAGTTGTCAGAGTTTACTTTTATGAAAGATATTTTTTCAAAAACACTTGGCCTAACTGACATATATGCACAAAATGTCCTTAACAAATTGTTTAGTATGCTCATCAGTAACAGTGGATTCAGATATTTCAGGTTTTATTCTAAGCTTACAAATAAACTTCATGGAGACAGTGATGAACACTTCAGTTGGGTCTTTAAACCTAAGATACAGTGCACTGGTTTCCAACTCACCTGGACAGGTGTTTACCATGATAGCCATTTTTGTGCTGGCTAGAAAGGCTCTCTGTAATAATGCAGAACAATAAGCAGCGGGGTTAATTATGGGTGAGGGTGTCTAACTTTAGCATGACAGGACACACAAAGGGTACAGCTAGAATAATAATGTGGTATAATCAAGTAAGTAGAGGGGGAGATAGACTGGCCTGGCTCAGATGTCATATGGGGAGATAAGTAATGATTAAACATAATAATTATTGTCTGTGAGCAAGTGGTTATGCTTGTAAAAATCAGCCAGACTTCTGTCTCAAACTGTTACTGCTAAATGTCCGGTTGTTTATGAAAGTCTGAGCCAAAATTGTTTATGAGACACATTTAAATCAATGAAATTGTCCCACATGCTGCACAAGAAAAAGGGTTACACAACTACAAGTGATACCACACACACAAACACCCATACATATCAATAAATGTATCTGCCCAAATACCCAAGGCATACTTTAAAAATGTTCAAGGACTGAGACTGAAAAAAGTTGCTTTGACTAGGAAACGCTTCTTTGTAAGGTTTAGAACAGGAAATTCAAGGTCATACAGGCCTTTGTCCTTTAAGACATGTTGTCATGAGCTGTGTGTAGGCAGGAAATGGTGGACCCAAGGTGCAGACTCACAGAAACTCAAGGAGGCCAAAACTTAAACTCAAAATAGTTTTAATGCTTAAACTCAAAGTAAACAAACTAAAACTACAAAACTTACACAGGTAGAACAGAACACACAGCGTGGCCCGAGGGAGACCACAACACAGACCAAAGAAAACACAGGGCTTAAATACACAAAGGGGCAATCAGGAAATGAGAAACAGGAGGGAAACACAGCTGGGACAAATCAGGGCTAACGCGACAAGGGAAGCAAAAACAGATACAATAACATGAGACACAGACTACCAAAGTAAAACAGGAAATAATACACAGAAACGCTAAGACACAGACAGAAACCAGAATATTGATATCTAACATAACCC
>VURO01043383.1:0-13563 GCA_015108175.1 Pelvicachromis taeniatus
CTGGTAAAGCGCATGGCACAGCACAGAAGAGCTACCTCGTCAGGCCAGGACTCTGCAGTCTATTTACACCTACAGGCCAGTGGACACTCTTTCAATGATGAGGATGTACACATCCTGGACACGGAGGAACGCTGGTTTGAGTGGGGAGTCAAGGAGGTCATTTACATGAAAAGGGAACGACCACCTCTGAACAGAGGAGGGGGCCTAGGGGTACATCTTTCACCATCTTACAATGCTGTGATTACAGCCATTCCCCAACTCTCTGTGAACGGTACTCGTGGTCATTGATCAGTGGTTGTTGATCAATGGTCATGAGAATTTGCATATATTTGCATATTCAGTGGTGCTAGTTTCAGTTATTATGTAAATGTACTGTTTATAAGGTTGGGGAAACCTGCAGTCAGCTGAGACTGAAGAAGTCATTTGGATGAGAGACGAAATGTTTCTCCCACTGAAAACGTTACGTCCAGATGAACACAATCAACTTTTTACGATACGGGTGTCAGTCTCTGTGTTTGTGATCTGAATTGGTGACCTGTCCAGGGTCACTAATTTCCCTGCCTCTTGCTCTTGTTTTTGCCATTTTTGTTATAGATTCCATTTCCTACACCTAGAAAGTCTATGGATTGTTCTTTTGTTTGCATTTTGTGGGAATAGCATATTATGCCATGAGAAATCTACATAAATTCCCTGTGAACGAGTGCTTGTGAAATGTTATTAGAAAAAAGCAATTCCATTTTTCCCGTTTATGTTATATTTTCCACAGCTAATGGAGGGCATGCCTCTTTACCTGGAGTGTTCTGGGAACTTGGTGCCCATTCGGAAGGCCACTCAGCAGCCTCGTAGCTTCAGCTTCCAGGCCTTCCGAGATAACAGACTGCCTGTCTCTGTCAAGGTCTGTCCCTAGCTGCTTGTTCATATGCCTGCGTATTTATAACGTGCGTGCGTGTTGTTTAGTTTTTGGATACAGTATGTCAAGGACCTTCTCACCAGTTATTTCCACTCATGAGCACCTGCTGATGACTCAAACACTGCGTTCGTATTGTGGATTTTGTGTTTACTTTTCACTCTCATATCAGTGCTGTAAACACGTAGGTCACATAGGTAGCAGTACAGTCCTGTGCTTGCTCTGCAATCGTTGCATATTAAACACCACATATTAAATATTGGAATATAATTGCAATATGCTACTTTTTTACATAGATTTGAGAGATATTTGCAGACAGTAAAGTTAAGATAAACATTATAAATATTGGAATGTCCGCTTGTTCATCGGATCCCGGGATTCTCCGTTTCTTTAGTTAGCTTTTGGCATATTGTGTCATATATATTCATTAAGTATTAAGGAAATGTGTACACCGATGAGTCCTTTTGTTCTTTTTTTATTTTCATTGTGCTTTGTTTAAAATAGAAAGGTAATCAAACCAACAATCTGATTTGATAGGGTGTTTTTGTGTTGTGTTTTAGTTCTTTATCAAAAGCATCATCATTTCATCTATTTTTGTTCTGCGTTACATTGATGACTTGTGTATTTGTTATCATACTGACCGTATATACTGTATGTACGAGCCGTTCCGTGCCTGTCCCTCGACCATATTTAT
The DNA here is from genome assembly GCA_015108175.1 of Pelvicachromis taeniatus. Lineage (NCBI taxonomy): Eukaryota > Metazoa > Chordata > Actinopteri > Cichliformes > Cichlidae > Pelvicachromis > Pelvicachromis taeniatus. Next base: position 1,602 of record VURO01043383.1, read on the forward strand.
GTAATTTCCATATCACTGTTTTTCCGTTCATCTGTGTCTGTTGATGTGATAAGTCAAGTATTGTTCAGAATCAGCTTGATGAATACTAGTAGCCAAGCAACAAACAACTTACCTGTCTAGCTGTCAACTCTCTTGGGTAATTGTTTGCATGCCCTGTGACTCCTTCACTTTCTTTGCCTGCCTTCCTATCTTGCGGCCTTGCCTGTCTGTATGTGTCTGTCTCACTGTCTCTCTTTCTCTCTCTCACGGTCACTCTGTAACTGTCTGGTCTGACAGACGTCCAGGTAAAATGTGCAGGTAAATCTCTCCCTCTTGCCTGCCTGTGGACTGCTTCCATCCCTGTTTCCCCCTGCTTCTCGTCCCATGTTACTGCGCCACATGCTCAGGACAACTGTTAAGGGATCTAGTACTCTTTTTGATTTTTTTTCTTCTTCTTGCCCATCTTATCTTTCTCTTTTCTATCTTTTCCGCTCAATTTCTCTTCGTACTCTTGTCCTTTTCTGTCTTTCCTATTCATCAATCTCCATTTTCCTCCTTTGCCTCGCTCCACATTCTTCTATTCTTCTTCTCTTTCTCTGTCTCTGTCTACCTGTTTTCTGTCTATGTCTAGGTCAGAGACAGTAACAAGGATGCCACTGGGTTTTTGTCTTTTCTGCGGAAGTGCACCAAGTATGAGGACACACAACACGTACTGTGTAACCTTAATATAGCCATGCCACCTTGTGTCAAGGTAAGGATTTGGTAGCAAACATGCACACATAATAAATAGGGATTAAAAAAGAAAGATAGATCATGCAATGTGACCTTATCCCAATAGATGTTCTTTTTTTCAAGTTGTTCTATCAGACTGGGGCTTGTACAATATTTGACAGTAGGATAATTTGTTAATGTGCATTAATTTTGTATAGATGAAAAGATATTCCTTTAAAAAATACATGTACAGTAATACATCTGAAACAGTATAACATTACACAGTATCAGTTAATCCTTTTGACAAAGGGTTGGACCATCTGAGCTGACGAGAGTCCATTTTGATTGTTAGACCCTTATTATAAATTTGGAAATTTAGCGCGTTAGAATTTTTTTACTCTTGGACTGACAGACTACCTTAAAGGTATGGAGACTCCTTATTTTAAAAGGTTTAAAATGTTTCATGTAGTCTACTGCATTTTACCTGGATTACGTTTTTAATATCAACTGTAACTTTGCCTGGAGTCTGTCTGAAGTGCTACATCTGTCTAATGTTACATGGGTCAAACATGGTTACATGGGTGTTTGTTAAAAATTAAAAAGTTATGTGTTCTGAAGATAATTATTGTACGTCTTTGAATGTTTTAGGTTGTTGGAAGTGAGGAGCGCAGACGAACTTTAACCCCTCTTGCTCTGAGAGAACGCTACAGTGCACTGAGCGAGCCTGGCGTGGGTAAGTCCTTCAATGCCTGACCGTCAGCCCTCTCCGGATATACCCACAGTGGAGATGGACACTGAATGTTGCATTGCCACTTTACCCACAACCCTGCTTCTTACTCTGCCCCTCTCTATTTTCCTGTCTCGTGTGCACGCATGGCACAACAACTGAGCCTTGGATGCCTTGTACTGCTCTACAATATTCCACTAAGTTTTGTGCAGTGCAGTTAGCGGAAACATATTGAATGTGCAGCCAAAAGATGAGCAGCCGCCCTCAACATGAACTGAAATGGCTCCATGGCACATGGCAACTTAGCCTTTTTCTGTCCTGAGTGTCCTGGTAGCTGTGACAATCAATGAATGACTTCTGTGGTTGGTTTTGCATGGCGCTGGTGTCTCCACTGCGATTTCCAATGGCATGGCAGCAGATACTCTTAGCATTAGCACTATAGCTTAGCACTGAGAATGGGCAGGACCTCGCAGTGGAGCAAGACAGATGAGCCCTTATACTGGCCTGTGGTTACTAAAGAGAGTCAAGATGACCATTCGGATTGGTTTAAATGGTGCTGACGGCGAGTGAGGGTGAATGGATAAAGGCCTTTTCTGTCTATCAAATACACAGCGCTGCTATATTGCACATCAGTCTCTATTTAATGGTTACTGAATGCTACTGTGGTTAGCAGGAATAGCACCTGAATGAACCCCAAATTATGACCTTCCCTTCTCAAATGATGTCCTAACCCTGAGAATTATATGGATAAAAAACACTGTTGTTGGTATTGCTTATTTCCTCCAACAGAGCAATGCTTTTGTCAAGGTACGTATTGCACCTTAACTGTCTTTTAGGTACAGATGATGAATTGGATAAACAAGAAGAAAATTAAACAATACTAGCCACTTCTTAATAACATTTGCTTCAACACTAAAAAGAGTCTTAAAAAGTCTAAAAAATGTCATCCCAATTAAAAAAGTATTTTTTTCCACTCATCGATATCTGTTGGATTTCTCAAATAAGTTTTTGTGTAAAAACAGTAGTATAACTATCCGGTTATTAAAACTTCTTTTACTTGTGTGCTGTATTACTTCTTTCTAAACTGTCTGCATTTTTTTCTCTCGTTAGCCACAGTGAATGCCATGGAGAGGACTGAGCTCAAAATCAACATCATATCCGAACAGCTGGGTTTAAGCTGGGCAGGTTGGTCACACTGGATACTGTACAAACTGTATATAAAATTTATATCTAGCCATTTCAAAGCCACCCTGTGAAAAACCAAGTACGCCCTGCCTGCTTCAATAGAAAATAGCAGGGTAACTAAGTTGCTGCAAATGCTGTTGGTTAGTTGATCATCAGCAAGTGTGACCACTTCTAAAAGCAGATGTTTTGGCAGTTTACTGGTCTAGAGTATTCAGGTCTGTATTAAAACAATGCCACAAGCTTTGCAGGTGTAGGGGGCTGCAAAGTTAGACCGTGCAATGGATATAAAAACTGCGAGATAAACCAAGTGCACCATCTCAAACTCTACAGGCCTCAGTTGGCAGTTGTTAAATGTTAAAGTTCATAATAACACAATTAGGAAAACACTGACTGGATAGGTTTGCAAAGTTACATTTGAATAAATGTCCTTTGGACAGGCAAAACCGAAATGGAGACATTTGACCGTAATGTACAGAGCCACGTTTGGAGGAAACCAAACACAACAGATCAGCTCAAACACCTCGTACCAGCTGTTAAGCACAGTGATTTGGACTTGTTTTGCTGCCACAGGACCTTGGTGCCTTTCAGTCATTGAGTTGGCCAAGAACTCTTCCATATGCCAAACTATTGTAGATGTGTTAGTTTAGAAAAACAAGTATAAGGGAAAGTATAAGGACTACATTGTGACAGACAAGTCACTATTGTATTAGCGTACAGTGTGCCTCAGTTTCTCAGACAGATCAAAGAGTCACTCATCGCATACTGTTTGAAAACACCAAGATGGCAACTGAGAAAATAACAGCGATTAACCAGTGGGTTAATGAGTCATGGTGGCTAGGTACATCATTTAGATACAGACTATGATGTAGATCACTAAACCTTATATTAAGGAAACCCCTGCCAGTTGTTAGCAGTTGTAGCGAGTCCAGATTATGTTTGTCCTTCCCGTAGACCACACCACACATGGCCAGCAGGAGCCCACGTCTTGCTGTTTTGTGTTATGCTCCAACCCAATTATTTGGATTTAGCAAGTTTCTCATTATCAAAGTCTCCCATCCAAGTTGGTGACTAAGAACGAGCAATAGCTTTTGCTAATATATCACAAAGCTGCAGATGTGCCATTATAATAAGATTATTCACTTCATCTGTGAGTCGTTATACAGTAGTATTTTGGCTTACTTGTATAAATATGCACTTTATGTTTATTTCTATTCTTAATTGTGTCCATTAGAGTTAGCACGAGAGCTTCAGTTTGGTGTGGACGACATCAATAGGATCCGTGTGGAGAATCCAAACTCCTTGCTGGACCAGAGCTCTGCCCTGCTCAACTTGTGGGCCAGCAGAGAGGGCAAAAGGGCCAAGAGTAAGTTAACACTATATCCCTTTAAAATTCAGACCAAACATTTAAAACCAGACTAGTGCAAAGTATTTCTGTCGACCAGTGTCGCTGCATTCTTAACTTCTGTGCATTAGACAGAAATTTAAAAAGAAAAGTTGAATGATAAAACGATAAATTGTGGAACCTTTGCCTCTCAGTGGAGAGCCTCTACACTGCTCTGAAGAACATCGATCGTGCAGATATTGTAACCTCTCTGGAGGGTCAGGCTCCACAACCAGCACCTGGTTCTTCAGAAGAGGCCGCCTGTCGGCCCGGTGACCGTGACTCCACTCTGTTGTCCCCCAGCATCATTAATGGTAAGATACAGGAACACATTAAACATTCCTATACACAGGACATATAACAAGGGTCAGTTCAACATTTTTTTATGAATTACCTCTTTACAGTTAATTAGCAAAGATAAGCCTTAACTTTGTATTTTAGTTTATCTCATTAACCATGAGGCTGGTGGAGCAGTTGCTAAATAGATTGAGTTATCTAGCTACATGTGGCGTAATGAGACTAAACAAAGGCATCATTGAATATAGAAGAAATATTTTTTTATGTTTATTGCAAGACTGATGTTCTCATGATGGTTTGTAACCGTCAGAAATGGAAAGTTTACAGGAATTTCCTGTTCAAGAAGACTTTAGAGGCAACAATAATGAGAGGCTCAATTTACTGCTGCGACCAAGTGCAGTATCTGGTGTACTTGGTCATTTCCAAATAGATAAATTCACAAAATATCAGGAAATGCAGATGTAAATGGAAAAAACAAAGCAGGACTCCATAAAAAGCTGTGGAAAAGCACAGAAAGGAAATTAGTTACTAAAAAAAAGATCTTCATGACCAAAAATCAGAGACTAAATTCTTCAGCCCAAGAAGGTGAGGCTCTTATTCTCATTTACTTTCCACCTCTGAAAACCCCTCCTTGCCTTCTCTGAGTCTGGGTAACAGCCACTTTACCTTGTCTCTGTTGCCCCACAAGAGATCACGGACACAAGGCCATCACGCCTAGTGCACAAGCCACGCGTTATTAGACCCCCGTTTTTCAGAAGGGGTAAGTTGAAGGGAACTTGGGTTGCATGGTGGTTTGCTGCTCATGACCTGTACTGTACATGATGATGATGAAACTGATGATAATGATTCTCAAATACTATTTTTGAAGTCTGAGGAATGGTGTCATTCTTCCACCATGAAGCAAGCTTTTTGCAGCATGCTGTAACACCGCCTCGCCTCACTGGGGCACACATCATTTTATTTTCATTTATTTATTTATTTTGTACTTTTTCTTTTTATGTTACACTTTTTCACACCTCATACTTGAGCCCTAAACATGATGGCATTTACTCTTCTGACTTAATATAAGAAACGAGGATAAGTAATTTTTTTCTAACAGGGGTTTAAGTTGTTTGTAAAACAGCCAACAGTTAACGTATGGGTAATCTTCGAGATTTTATAGATTACACGTGGGTGTATGTGTGGCTCTGCGCGTGTGTACACATACATGCACGTGTGTGTGTGCATACACGCCCTTGCGTGTCCTGTCTGGGATGGATACACCAGTCAAAAGTGGCGCTGGTGCACAGATGACAGTGTGCTCTGGGCCTCCATACCTTGTTTCTGTCCCTGCCTCTTTCTTTCTCTTTCTTCTGTCTGAGAACAAGATAAAATTTCACCTGTCACCGCTTGATCGATAGCAGACATTGGTCCACAACGACAATGTCTTCTTGCAGTCTTGCAGTCTTGAAATTTTGTCTTTTCCTCAGGTCCAACTTTCTGTCTTTTTTTTTTCTCTCTGAACCTGTGACATGTCATATCTGCTGCCCAGCCGCCCGCTCCTCCTCCTCGTCCTCCTCCCTTCTCTTGCTCTTCTTCCTCCTCACAGCTCTTCCTGTCCGACCTCTGACCTCATATGACCTCATGTTGACCTCTGGGCCTCCTCTTCTCTTGTCATCTTATTTTCCCGTGCTCCTCCCTCGTTCAGTCGAGTGGGGACCCTCTCCTCCTCTTTAAAACAGCTCTGTGTGTGTACTACAGTTTGTGCATGTGCATGCCGCATGCTTTGCTGTTCCAGTATCTGTCTGTGCGTGCGTGTGTGTGTGCATGAATGCGTGCGTGCGTGCACCTGTGTGTGTTTCAGACTTAATTTATTCAAAGTAAGTCAACTAAAAATAACGTCGTATAGCCGAAATTGAAATTTATTCATATTTTTTCTAGTTCAATATTTTAATTACACAAAAAGATTTTAAAATTTATTTTAACCCCTACAAAAGATAATCGCGTGTGTGTGGGTGTGTGTGATTAAAGTTTGCTGTTTGTGACATCTTTTATGTGCATGGCATGTTTTCAATGTACGAAGTTTTCTTCACAGTGTAAAATATTTTCTCTGTTCATGGATGTATCTCAGTCTTTTATTTAATGCTATATTAACAAACAAATGTTTTCTTTTTCCTGTAGACTAAATGGTGTGTGTTTTAATGCTACGCTGTAACACATGGTCAGCTGCATAGCACATAATGCTCAACATACAATGTTGCTGTGATGCGACGTCTTCATTCATGGGCAAAATCATTACATGTGAAAGAAATATTATTTTTTGGTAAATTACATTTTGAGTGGTTTAATACTTTTTAAGAAACTGTACCATTGTGTAATTGGTTTGGCAGTTACTATATGTAAATCTAAAAGAGTTAAATCCAGTAACCAATGACAAACATGTCATGAATTATCTATAACTAAATTTTCTATGCTATATATATATTTTTTTGCCCAAGTCTGATGACGGCCTTGCTGCTAACATTGTGTGAACGTTATTTGCCAGCAGGGATTTTACTGTGAGTTGTGTGTTTATTCTGGTGTGTATGTTTTTTTTGTACATCCGAGCGTCACCTGTGAGCTAAAAGTGTGTGTCCTCCTTGTGTGTTTTTAAATGAATGCAGTGCTATGTATTTGTACATGTATGTGTGCGTGTGTGTGTGTGTGTGTTTGCTGTGGTACAGTGTGCTGTGTAGTGCGTTGTGCTCTTCTTTTCTGTTTCTTGTACCATGAGATTCTCTGTGGAGTTTATTTGTGCCTCACTACATTTTGTGCCTTTGACACCTGTGTGTGCGTGTTTGTGTTTCAGCAGCAGGAGTGAAGGGAAGGGCTAACCCACATTCATCTAACTCATTCTAACTCTGACTCATTCCCTCCCTGCTCATCTCATTCTGATGCCACCTCTGATCATCCTGGCCCTGTACCATCCCAGAAACACACACATGCGTACCCACACAATGGACCATTACTGCATAAACTCTGAGAGACAATAAAGGTGTATTTTACCCATTACAGTGTTGTGGATCATATCAGAAAAGGTTTAGGTTTTTAGCTTCATAGATGTGCATATTGTGATAATTAGTATTAGTCTTACATTGAAATGTACAGAAGTGGTTTTAATGATCGTACAATAAGGTAGAATTGCTTTGTAGCTTTACTCGGTAAATTTTTGCCCATAACCTTGTTTCTACATTAAACTGTGGTTAAATGAACAAAAATAGCATTGCATTAAGATCTAAGAAACTTTCTGTGGTAACCTTCCGGTACATCTCCCTTTAAACTGTGTTTTGTTTCCACAGATGAACATCAGAACACTTTTCATTTAGTAACAACAGATATCAGGATGCTTTCTTGGTGGGCATTTTGGTGATTTTAGTCTTTAGCTGAAACCTCCCTTTAAATTCATGATTGATTCTGTTTAAAGTGTAATTAAAAATATATTATACATTACATGCTAATAGGGTTTACACACTTTTTTTGTCTTTAGTTTAGGTGTACTGACTCTGATGACAGAATATAGAGAGGATCAGGACAGGAATTAACATGTTTCATTGCACAAAGACATTTGAATTAAAGGTATTGTTACGACACAGTCTCTACTTTGTACTTTACAGTCATTTATCATTGTGATCTGTCAGTGTGTCGTTCAGTGTTTCATATGGGTAAAATACAACTTTACTGTTGAGTCTCTATTCATCTGAACTCACTGACACACTAGTTTATTAAAAACATTTTGTTAACGTAATTAATTAATCCAGATTTGTGTCAAAGTGTTACCATGTTCAAGTATCACCAAAGATCAACATATGGGTTATAAGCCTCAAATTTGAGTTAAATGAAATAAGAAAAATATGAATTTACATTCTGAACATTTTACACTTATTTAAGTTTATTTTAGGTATTATTAGTAGTAGTAGTAGTAGTTGTTGTTGTTATTGTTGTAGTAGGTAGTAATAGTAGTTGTAGTGTAAAGTAAATGTAAAAATTGTTTTAAAAAATAAACAATGAAAATAGGCATTAAAATTCCACATCATCAAACTATTATATTTCAAATGTATAATTAATATCTAAATATTTATCATAGAAAATAAGACAATCTTTGAAAAGAAAATCTCAGATAATGTCAAATCTCAATGAGATTACACAAAGATTATAACAAATTTTAAATTTTCTGTTTAAAATATGTATGATATAAATTAACACCGACTTCAGTGTGTGATTGTGGATTTGACTGTGTGCTATTGTGCATCCTTGTGTGTTTTGCTGGTCTTACCACACAGAATCTACTGTCAAGTACTCCAACAAGCTAACTAAGTGTCATTCTGGACCTAATAATATAAAGTTGTAAACAAATCTAATCAGAACTAATACAATCATCAACGAGGATACGCAGGATAAGATTAAACAATACATGATGCAGTGATTCAATTTTTTTTTTAAATGCTACCCTTAAATTATGTCTTTGTGTGTGTGTGCGTGCGTGCGTGCGTGCGTGTGTGTGTTTATTTTTCTGAGTGGGTGTTGGGCAGGGGATCTTTGGCGTACAGACACATGAATGCATGACTCCGATGTGCAGCTGCAGTCGGGGCGATTGTGGCAGTAACTTGCATATTCTTCTCCAGAATCTGCAAGATGCTGCTGACTCCCCCGCTGAGACTTGTGACAAGGGTTGGAACGATAAGCGATGTTTTATTACAAGTTTGGCTTCTACTTTAGCACTGAAAAAGAAATTCGTGCAATCATCTATGTGATTATCTGGGCTTTACCTTTATTAAGTGTTGATGTAAAGCAAAAAAATTATGGAAATTTTTACTCATGAGTGCTTTGGACAAATATTGCTTAAATGGAATGAGAGTAAAGACTTAAAGTATTTTTAAAAAAAAGAATATCGTGCCAACCCCACAATCAATCAAACAACTCTACACTCATCTTTCTTTTCTCTTATTGAGGAAAAGTTTCTGTTCTGCAGATTCACTTTCCAAAAGTGGAGCGAGCTAGAGCCCAGCATCACTCACCTCACAAACAATGGATGACTCGCCAAATTCTTTTATCCCTCACCTCACAAATTGCTGTGTCCCAATGACAGTTACCTGAACAATGCAAACTTGAAAAGAAAAAAATGTTTATTCGATTAGCCAAAGCAACAGTTTTTGAGTAATATCCTGTGTTCTGCCTTTTATATCGAAAGTGTGAAAACAACATGTTGGCTGGGATTAACTGAAAGTCAAGTCTTTGACTCAGAATTACTGGCTTAGCATCAAGGCATCTTAATCCTAAATTAGAATTCTAAATTGTGATTGATAAGTAATTGATTAAGAGAAAGTCTTTAGTCTTGGTATATTGGGACAGAGCTGAGCCCCACTGTTTCCCTGGTAGGTTGGAGAAACAGTTGTCCCACCACCTCCCCACCCTCTCAGTGGCTGTGCCTGCTTGGTGTTAGTCTATTTCTTGTCTCGCCCCTGTTTTCCCTCCAGGTTATGGGCTTGTGCAGGAGGAGCTTCTGTCCCCGGCCTCCATGCAGTACAGCTTGCCATCTCCACTGGGCGTGGAGCCCTACTGGCAAGAGGTCTCCAGTCTCGAGTGTGCCCCCATTGCCACCACAGAGGAAGACACGTTAATGGAGATGTCGGACGTTCAGGTGTGGCCAGCAGGGGTCAGCCCCTCTCTGGTTACAGTGGAGGACTCGTCACTAGAGGGCAGCAGTCGGGCTGACGACTCAGAGGGCGCCACACTCTCCTTACCGTGCAGCTTGGGTCGCCCAAGCAGTGGAGCCAGCGGGGCCAGCGGTTCCATCATGGAGCTGGAGGAAGAGGAGGAGGAGGAGGAGGAAGGGGAGGTTGAGGAGGAGGAGGCACCACAGGAGCCAGCAAGTGCACTGGCGGAAAGGGACAGGGTGAGGGCCAGTGGTGCCGTTCCCAAGGTCAATCTAAATGGCCAGCTGGGAGGTCAGAGGTCGGACGTGAGGAGAGCGGAGAGTGTGGCTGTAGGAGGAGGAACAAAAGGAGGAGGTGGAATGGTAGGGCTGGGTTCAGTGGAAGGGATTTCTGTTGTTTCAGGCCAACAGGTGTACTCCCAGAGGTGTGAGATGACGGGGCTGAGTCGTGCTAGAGAGCACAACGGAGAAAACAGGTAAGTCAGCTGTGTGTGATTGGTATCGCTCTATATGTGTTTTTTTTCCACTGCCTTTACTCAGAATTAACATATCTGCTTTCTTTGTTTCCCTTCCCTCTGCTCTATTCGCATTCTGCTTTTCAGGATGGTGGGTGGAGGAGCATTTCAACCCTACATGCCAGACAAGGACTCCCTGCAAGGCTGGGTGGGCTCGGTGTCATCAGCGCGTGACGGCAGCGTGCCAGGCTTGCACGTGGCCCAGGAGGCTCTACTGACTCCGGTGTGTGACACGGGTTACTCTCATGTGCTGCGTGGGCGCCTCCTGCAGGGCACGCAGCCCTTTGACAAGGGGCTGGGCTTCTCTCATCAGGAGGCAGGCCAGCGAACTTGGGAACAGGAGCAGAGGCGGGGACAGGTCAGGTTGCAACGCCGACCACCTGCCGCTCCCTGCACCTGGAGGGGGAACATCTTTTCCATGTTTTCTTTTTTAAAAGATCAACTGGGAAGATTGCCATTCAGTTTGATTTTTCAAAAAAATCATCAACAGCTTAATCTCACTGAACGATCATCAGAACAGATGATTGACCACGATCAGTTACAGAACCAGAGCAGAATGATGTGTTGCACCACTCAACACATCCATTGAAAAGCTTCCCATTGATATGATTTAACATTTGTGATTGAGAACACCTTTTTAAGAATTGGAAATGGATTTTATAAATATATATAAATTGTGTCCTTTTTTTAACAGAGAGAGGAGAAGGAGGAGTACGTTTCTGAGGCGCAGTTTGTTGAAGAACGTGGAAATGCGCTCGCTAGAAAGGTGAGTAACTTTGTGGGGGGGGTTTTGTCATTTCCAGTGAATCATGGCCATACCAACATTATAGTTGTTGTGTAATTTTATTTATTCACTTATTCTGAGTTCAGCTTCCATGGTGGATTTCATCATTTCAGTCTAGTTTTTATTGTTCAGTTGCTTTTTTCAGTTTACTTATTTTTCATGGTGACATTTGGGTGTTTGTCATGGGCAAAATGTAAGAAATTCCAAAGAGGCATTACAATGCAAAACCATTAAAAATAAACGTGCATTGAAATGTCCATCCATCCATCCATCTTCTGCCGCTTATCCGGGGCTGGGTCGCTGGGGCAGCAGCCCAAGCAGAGAAGCCCATACCTCCCTCTCCCCAGCAACCTCCTCCAGCTTATCCGGGGGAACACCAAGGCATTCCCAGGCCAGTCGAGAGATATAATCTTTGTCAGATGCCCGAACCACCTCAACTGTCTACTTTCGATGTGGAGGAGCACCGGCTCTACTCTGAGCTCCTCCCGGATGGCCGAACTTCTCACCCTATCTCTAAGGGAGAGTCCAGCCACCCTCCGGAGGAAGCCCATTTCCGCCGCATGTATCCGCGATCTCGTTCTTTCGGTCACTACCCACAGCTCGTGACCATAGGTGAGGGTAGGGATGTAGATCGACCGGTAAATTGAGAGCTTGGCTTTTACACTCAGCTCTCTCTTCACCACAACAGATCGATGCAGCGTCCGCATCACTG
>VURO01043384.1:0-18779 GCA_015108175.1 Pelvicachromis taeniatus
AAGTAAAGACGCTGATTATGGCAACTGTTTCCGTGGAGACCAGATAGCACTGATCTAATATTTAATAATAAACTTTTTTTTTAAATATATTATCTCTAACAAATTGACACCAATGCAATTGTGATTTAAAAAAAATAGCAAAAAAAAAAAAAAGATGCAGCTTACTGGTAAGTTGTTATAGTGAGCTATTTTTAGAACAGGCCCGCAGGCTACTCATATGGTCCTTGCGGGCTACCTGGGCACCATGTTAGTGACCCCTGGTGTACCGTATTTTCCGCACTACAAGGCGCACCTAAAAGCCTTCTATTTTCTCAAAAGCTGACAGTGCGCCTTATAATCTGGTGCGCCTTTTATGTGGATTACGGTAATATTGAGCCGCAACAGGCCTCGCAACTACGGGAAGCAGCCGCCGACTCCATTTTGTCCCGTAAAAGAAGTAATGCGCAGTGCATGCTGGGATATATAACTGCGCGAAGCCTGCATTTTCATTTCCATTGTGTGCGTCTGTGTGTAAAGACCCCAAAATGGCTCCTTCCAAGAGACACGCTTACACTGCGGAGTTCAAACTCAAGGTTATCAGTCACGCAGTAGAACATGGGAATAGAGCAGTGGCTAGAGAATTCTGCATTAACGAATCAATGGTGCAGAAGTGGAGGAAGCAACAAGATGAGCTGCGCCAAGTAAAGAAGAAGATGGATGAAGAAAAGATGAGTGAGTGGCTGAGAGAAATTTACGTGAAGAGACCGGGTGTTTTTTTTTTTTCCACACAGCTCTGTCCCTATTGATCTGCGATTGATGCGCGCCCATATCACCGATGGTGTCAAAAAACAAGCAAAGCGCACTAATTCAGTGCTTGCGGTCATTCCGGATGGATTAACAAAAGAACTCCAGCCACTAGATATTGGTGTCAACAGGGCATTCAAAGCTAGACTGCGAACTGCGTGGGAGCAGTGGATGACAGAAGGCGAACACACGTTCACCAAAACGGGGAGACAGCGCCAAACGACTTACGCCACTATTTGCCAGTGGATTGTAAATGCCTGGGCTGATATATCAGTCTCAACTGTGGTCCGAGCTTTCAGGAAGGCGGGAATTGTCACTGAACTGCCAGACAACACTGACTCTAACGATGACTTTGACGAGACGGAGCCGTTGGATGCCGTATTCGGCCAACTGTTCAACTCGGAGACCAAAGAAGAAGAATTCGAGGGATTCGTTGATGAGGAATGAACAGATAAAGTGGAATTTACATGTTTCTTTTTTGCAAGTTTGGTGATATTTTGAATATGGACATTAACGCTTGAACAGCGGTGAGTTATTGTTATTGCTTTGCACTATTACAGACGAGTTATACCATATTGTGATTGCATTAATGTTTGATTTACCGTAACGGTATCAGACTGTTTCTTTTACGTGTTTACTGAATCGAGGAAAAGTTCCCCTCCACTACGTGATAAAAAATGTTGCACTACCATATACCTTACTGTTGTTAAAAGAAACTGTGTCATGAAAATATTAATAAAGTTTGGCTGACTTATCTGACTGTCTTGTTGACATTCCCTTTAGCGCAGCTCTATCTAGTGGATGCATAACGCAACCCCAGCCACTACTGTAGCTTCTATTCTATGCGCCTTATAATGCAGTGCGCCTTGTATATGACAACAGTTTTAAAATAGGCCATTCATTGAAGGTGCGCCTTATAATCTGGTGCGCCCTATGGTGCAGAAAATACGGTACTTGGCTGTGAATATAATATTTGATCACATGGAAACAAAGCAGAGAGGTTGTTAGCTGCAGCAATGCCTGGAGGTAAAAGCAGAAATATATACACAATCACTAATATTTGCAAGTTGCACCTTGACTAGACCTTTTTGGTAGCCAACAACAGCTTCTAGCATAATTCTGACTGGATAATCAACCGCTCTTCTTGGCACATTTATTTAAATTGGTCGATATTCTGGTACATCAAGCAACTATACGTAAGTCACTCTGATGTGCCACCACTGTCCAAGGTCTGTAGGAAAACCCAAACTGTCTCCCTCAGATGAAAAGAAATGAGTTAGGATGTTGAGGAAGAACTGAGAAACCGCTGAGGGTGAAGCCTGCCATGAACTAGAAACTGCTGGAACACGAGACTTCAATAATCAGACTTATTGAAGCTATTTTTACATCACCATGGACTGAGAGGATTTTCTGTGGTCAGGGGAGACGCAGATTGAGCCATATGGTCACAATGGCTAGAGGCGTGTTTGGAAGGCTAAAAGTGAGGCTTTCAAACCTAAGACTACTGTAGGAGGTGTCAAGCATCTGGGCTGCGTTGGTCCAAGCGACACGTTGCAGAAAATGGAGAGAATAATGAAGGACTACCTTTAAATTAAAATCAACAGCTAGACAGCTGAAACTAGGAAACAACCAGGTCCAACAGACAACACGTTCTCACTCCCAAAGCGTAACATATTACGCTATGTGACGGGCTCCAACAGAACAATGAACGCACATCAGAGCTGCTTCTGGAGTGGATAAAGCAGGCTAGCATGAAGCTTCTGAAATAGCCTATCCAAAGATTTTTGGACTACGCTTAAACATCAGGTCCATACCAGGAAACCAAACAAGTTATGCCAATTATGCCAAGAACAGTGGTCAGTTATCCAGCTTGAATTAGTCCAGATGCTTGTTAATGGCTACCAAAACATCTGGTCTTTGAACTGCTGCAAGTGGAAGGACAGAGAAAGAGATAGTTAGAGAGTTGGCAACATACATTAGCTGGTGAACAATTATAGTTTGTGTTTTTAACACAAGGAAAAACCCTGTGCCACTGACCCTGGAACAGTGCCCTGCTTTGAGCAAAGCTGATAAAGATGACAGCCACTGACTTCTAGCTGTTCTATTGTAAACTGATTCTTTGTATAGTGCTTTTCTATTCTCCCAGCAGTGCTTCCTAGCTAACGGTTACACACTTGGCATGCAGCCTGGGGGAGCCAGGAATTGAACCACCAACCCTCAAATCAGTAGATGGCCTGCTCCTGAGCTACAGCCACCCTGGTTTGTGGAGAACAATGTGGAGGAACAAAAATGTCAAACTTTTGTTCAGGCCTCAAACCCCGTGTATGTTCTCCTCATCTCCAGAAAATACATAAGAATAAGCCTTTAAATGAAAAAATCTAATCAAAAATGGCTAACCAACTTACAAACCATTCATATGTGTTGAATTAGGCTCAAATAGGAGGCATTAGTAGATGAAGAACCATTTGGGAGCCATAAGAGCCAGTTCACTAGTGACCTGAGATGGCAAAGTTAACTGCAATGACTCCCCAACACAGCCCAACTAAATGCAAAGCAAGAGTCTACTGACTGAAAAATACCAACATGGCATTGTGAAGACGGCAAACTCTAAAAGCCACTTAGTCCAAAATGAAGTCAGTCACTATAAAACTTCCACATAAAACTCTGAGCAGTAAAAACAACATGTTTACAGCTCAGTTGGCCACAGTACATATTGTTGCTATTCTATTTTAAGACAACTGTAGTGAGGGTGAAGTTTTGATGGCCAGATTTGATGGCCTACTTGCACAGACCTTGGTCTTTGGTTCACCTCATAGATTTTCCACTAGGATTGAAGTAATTGCTTTGTGCAGGCCAGTCATTAACCTCTGAAGGTAGCTTCACAAGGAGTGACGTGTTTGAAGACGAGCAACAACACAGACACAGTTTTTCTGATAATATTCTTTCACAATTGTAATATCTTTATTCGAATATATTAAAAGCTAAGAAAGAGGGAAAATACTTTTTCACAACACTGGTACACTTAAGTCCGTCACCAAGAGATAATGTAGTACAAGCATAACATCATAAGGACTTCACAGAGGAGTAGGGCATCTCAGTGCTTGGCTTAGCCCTCTGTCGACTGGAGTTTATGAATGATTTTCCTGTTCTGTTGCACCAACCATCACAAACGTTCAGGAAACCAGTGGTTGCATACTGGAGCTGGACTGGTTCATTAAAATGAGCTCTACTGCACACTTGCACACGTGTGGCTTCCCAGCAGCTCCAAATCAAATGAACAGAGCCTCTTTGCTCTATAGGTGGAGGTGAGCCTGCGATCTGCATACTTAAAAATGTGACAGGCTTAGTGAAAATAAAAACATAAGGTTAGTTTACGGTACACCGCCCGCTTTTGCTCAGACATGCCGTGGGTGAGTGTAAGTAAAGTCAAAATAAATCAACTTTTAATTGTAGCAACATTAGTGGAAAATGCACAAACACACGCTCCATCTATCTTTTCCAACTCTTATGCCAGAGTGTGGAAAAAACAACTGCTGTGCTTTAATGAGGTCAGTCACCATCAGAAACCTTCCTCTAAATGTCCGCTGACTAAGACACCGCCTGCAAACCCTCATTTTACTGTCAGCTTCTCTATTCCTCACCCACCTGAAACCAGCTGTCATCAGCAAACTAACTTCCCATGAACTGCTGCAGCTCAGTTGCCACTATGCCTGAGCTGCAAAGGTGTGTTGGAAAAAAATACAATGAATGACAAAACTAGGGGCATATAAGATACCGCAGGTCATCTGTACTACTGAACAAACAAAACAAATACAAGTTGCATGATGTGAAACACCGTCTCTGTTTTAAGTGTATTTGTCAGTACATGATACATGATTGGTCATTCATTCAGAGCCACACTAGTTCATGCACGACATGCTCATCAGTGCCACCACTGACTGAGTCTACTAGCATGTTGGGTTAGCGTGCATCCTTGCATGTTCACGAGAGCACCATCTGTGATCAGACTGTTACCAGGATGACGTGCTCCTCCTGCAGCAGTACTCCACCTGTTTCAGGACAATGCATACCACCACCAGGCCTTTCTGGATCACAAGCATATTCAGACACTCTCTGGACCAGCATTTAGTACTGCATGTCCTGTGTTTGTCAGAGGCAGTCCCAACCAGTTCCACAGCTGAGGGTGCACTCATCCAGAAACGTTGATCTGTCAATAGCGGATCCAGATCAGGTGCTCGCGTCACATCTAGGACCAAGCCAAAAATAATCCCCATTTAACAAGTTCTGTTATGTGGAAGCTAATGAATGGGTTCATTTGAATAAACTTCAGGCCTAAAGACATGCATGGGTCTTGATGGTCCTTAGCTGAGTGTCACACAGGGTACTACATAAGAGTTTACTCTGCAGGATAACTTCTCGTTCTTCATTTAGAGAAAAACAAGAAACACAGGTTTAGCTTACGAGGAAAGTCCAAATATTGAAACACATGTGAGAGCATCTGAGACCCTAGCCGGCAGAGGTGGATGTCTGAAACACCTCGCCATTAAACATTCAGTGTGACATCACTCTGAATTCTGCTTCCTGCAGTCTTCACCCAGGCAGCTGCCTCACCTGTAGGACAACTCTGATGTTTCATACACTTTGCCACTGTACTTACTTTTTTACATGTTTCTATGATATAGTTAAGAACAAGAATTTCTTGTCTGCCTGCAACTGTAAACTACAATCCCGTGTATGAATGGAAACACTACGACTGATTAAAGCCTTTCCAACACTGCAAGATCACCGAATCCTGACATTTCATCAAGTTATTTGGTGTTTATGAAAGTTGTAATATATTTGCAGGAAATATTTTCCATATTTGCTTTTGAACCATAAAAACAAGCAATGAAAGAAGACAACAGATCAGCGGGTAAGAAAATGAGCCCACCTAGTTTCATCTTTCTCTTTTCTTACCGACTTGCTTCTCCCATTTCTGTCTACTTCACTTTCCTGACCTTCCTCCTCCAACACACAAACATCAGCACCATTGATGCAGGAGAATATATCCCAGACTCCAGTGCTCCAGCCATGCAGTCATCCAGCAGGGTTTCTAGTCAATGAGTCTGTTGAGTCATACGGATGACCAGCAGGCATTTTTGTTCTTACAGTGCCTGTCTGGTAGACACACTACAAATCTGGCACTTTAAATGAAGCTGCTTCACAGGTTTAAATGCAGCCAGAGTTTGACCCTGTCAATCATTAGCATTAGCATTATTACATCTCTCACATTTTGATGATAAAACTTCAGTAAATAAGCATAAGTTGCACAGTGTTGGAGCAGCAGTACTGGGAAAACTAATCAATGGTAGCATGCGTAAAACTGCCTACAGTCTTTGTTTAGCAGACATCCTATCATGTCAGCTCAGTTGATGGGCCTCTGCTGCTGGTTGTTTGACCCAAACACAGCTGACAGAAAACACCACACATATGTAACAGCCCCGATCCCCACGGCTCTGCAAACGGCACAGGCCCAAGTCCCATATCTTCACAGGACTAAAACTAACAAGGCCAGATTTACAGCTGGGTGGAACAACAAGCTCCATCTGGTCTGTGTCCAAACACTGCAGGGCAGGAAGAAAGGCCCTGAAACCTCGGAGGAAATAAGCAACACATACATGGCCCATTGTTTGAAATACTCACCAGTCCATCGCCGTAGCAAAGATATATCAGATTTGGCATTTTCAAAAAAGGTTATATGAACAAGATGGGGCTCTCAAAGAACCCAGAACTGACATCTCTGGGGATCCAACACATGTCGTATTATCCATGCACATTTTATGTCCAAGAGACCAAGAAATTCAAGGTCATTGGAATAATACCGCTCTGAACTCAGTGCCAACTGGTAATCCAATGTCCATTACATACCTGTAGACTGATTTGTATATTAATGCTATACTCATACTGCTTATCTTGCAACTGTCTGAATAGAAGATAAAATAGCTGCTGCTGTAATCCCACATGTAGTTATAAAGTCATAAATCTGTGAGTGAAAACTGCTGGGCAGTGTTTGGGCATCTGATTAACCGTGTCAAAGACATAGATACTTACAGTAGCAGTAAAACAGACAAAGTCTACAAGTACTTTGGATGTCAACAACACTGCACTATTTACCTCATTAAAGTTGTGGCCTAACATGTCATCACCTACTGATAGGTCACTGTCCACGGTGGCTAAAACTGTCTCTGTAGTCTGACAACCTTCAGCGTGTTATTAGCACACATACATGCTACAACGGTGCTCCTAGTTACCAATCTCCTGTAATTACAAACATGGATATTGTGACATTTGTACAAACCAACCAGTGTAAACACCATCAGTAGTGTCAGCACCTGCGTCCTTCCTTGAAACATCCACATTCAGGCCCAAACACCACCACACAGCAGCTAGCAACTCAATCACACGGTGCCAAAAGCAGACCGTCTGTGTCCGTGCATCTGTCCATGGACTTACAGATTAAAGCCGAGCAAACAGCAGGCAACAATAATGAAGCTCTAGGTTCACCTGCAGAAAAGACCTGCTTTAGATAGTGTCTTTTAGCCTCTTTCCATCACCTTGGTTTGGGCTGAAGTTAACAAGTGCATTAAATGCGTATCATTTACAACAGCTGCAAAGTTATGTGTCTTTAAACAGGAAGGAACGGTAGACACAGTTCAGTGTGCACATTACTGTGTGGATGACAGGCACTTTCATCAGACGAACCTGCTCGTCTCCATTTCAGCAGCTTTCTGTTTGTTTAGTGATTATAGCCATTTCTTAGTGCCTGGAGCTGCCGAGCTGTGCTAAGCTAATGTGAAATGGCTGATAAAATACCGAACAAGGCTGCTAATACCTTTTCTAACTTCTGGAAAAGGTATTTGGCTCCAAGCTTAATGTGTATGTCACGCATAAGGAACACCAGATTAAAACAACGTGTCGGGAGCACAGCGCAGATGACAAGCCAGGATCTCAGCTCCAGTTCACCCAGACCGCAGAGAAGCAGGTTTGACCCAATCAATACTCCAGCTAAACAGCAGAGTATGGAAACAAGCTCTTACTCATCATGATGTGTGCGGTTTTTTATGCTAGCAAACTCGGGGACACTGGCTACAGAAGCACTGCAGTCAGCTGAGCTGTACCAGTGTGTGACTGACTTATGACCATGGCAGACAGCACTGCTCACAGGTGAAGACATGACGCTGAAGTCCAGCCACAACGAGATGGTGTAAAACACCTCCTAATGCAACTTTACACATGCATACTGACAGAGGCTGTAACAGCAATTGATACTGATATACTGTGTTTTTACTGGCCTATAGTGAAATTAACCACTTTATTCTACACACTGATTGCGTGTGTTAAACAATACCATGTATATTAGAGCAGAGTGTCAGGATTATCGTGGTCTATGCACTTCACAGTAAGTTTGGGGCTTCGAGGTGAAAGTGAGGATTTGTTTGTCAGTTTAATTCTGCTTATTTTTTACAAATATAATTCAATGCTTTTTAGAAGTCTTTGGACGTCTTGTAACAGAGAGTTGTAGCTCGTTAATACTGCAGAGACAGACAAGTGCTTTAAGATGGTGTTTGGCTCATGCACGTTTGGGACTGCGCTCAAACAAAGGTCACAGGTAAAGGAAAAATTGCTCTGCAAACAGAAAAGTCTATGCCACCCTGTTGTGTTTGGTAAGCGTGCACACACTTGTTAATTTGCTAATTCAACAAAACTGCACCAACCAGTTACAGCATGACGTATGCTTCCTTCTGCACAGTGCTATAACTGGTTGGTGTAGTTTTGTTCAATTAGCCCGAGCATCCCAAAATGTATGACTTAACAAACGGCACACTGATCAACCATTTAATGGTGATGAGAGGCTCATGCTTGTGACAGGATTCAGATAATACCAGTGTCCCCCTCAGTTGAGCTGCAATGTTAGCACAATGATTTATTTATGTCATTTTTAAGTAGCAATGACATAACTCCATCATTTCTAGAAAGACACACTGCTACTCTGTTTTTCAGAGCTGGTTATGTCCAGAATCTCAGCAGATACCTCTACAGATGGCAGCGCACACCAAAATGATCTAGATGCACAGCAGCAACAGGGAAACCACATTTCACTTTGGGATGAACGAGACCGTTGGACTGGTTCATGCGTTCATTATATTTGTGACCCCCATAAATCATAGGCACACATGCACGTGATGAAAAGTGTTCAGAGGAACCACCTCTCTGCAAAAAGTGAACACGTAAGCATCCTTAGAGTCTGAGGCTGCACAAACGTCACTCTACCTGGTATGATGCATCCACCGCCCGGACCTGAAGCCCATAAACTCATTGTTCTAAACAGTGGGGCAAGTGGCAGAGCACGGTCTCTGGAAACTGAGGACAACAGCAATTTCACGTCAATTAGTTTACTTGAGCAACAAAAGGTAAAAGCAGGCTGTGGGCCTCTTGAATGCACCGATCTACTTCTGTGAAGAGATGACATTGAAGTCATTTACATCTTAAAAAGATGATGACTTCTTTGTTTACTTGGATCAAAGTGGGAAAAATACATGACGAGAACAAAGTAAACAGAAAACCTCTAATACAGCCAAAAGTCAACATACAGGGCCTTGGTAACATGCGTGGCCACCACATGCGGCCAACACAGCTCCAAGGCTTCAGCTTTGCTCTCGCTCCGCTGGGACACTGGACACCAGATCTCACTGATATGTCCTCATTTAGGATTTGGACGATGGTGCCAAAGAGCTTTGTCTAATTCCCATCGGAGTGGTCACAGCCACCTTGACGAGCACAACATGCCATCACAAAGGCTGCAGTGTTTTCATGTATGTTATTTGTTTACAGACCCTCGTGCACGTTAGGGTCCAACAGATCAATGGCGTTAACAGCTCAAAGGTCGACCTGAGCGATCAGCACCTCTCCCCTGATCGCCCACACTCAGCTCAGCTGTTTAACGGCAGACACGGGGGTTAACGGTCGCAAAGATTAACGAGCTCAATAAATGATGACTGGGCCAAAACGGTTTTGTCTCCTAAACACATCTGAGAGGACACGCGCGTGCACGCACACGCGGGACTCCGCTGCTGAGACCTGCAGAGCAACAACACAAATGTAGCTAGTGTAGTTTGCTTGGCTAACACTAACGACTGTCGCTTGTATTGAAGCACATCCACTGAAGGAGCCCTCTTTTTTCATGTTAAAGGCCGGCGGCCATGTTTAAATAAGAATTCTAAAATGAAGTAACCGGTTGGCTGGTCGTATAGTTAGCCAGGGTGCTAACTAGCTGCTAGTGCAGGTTTAACGTGAAGCTAACTCACCTCATACTGGATGTACTGCTTCCTCCACTCCGGGGTGATGTGAGCGGACAGATGCTCTGTGAATTTCATGTTGGACGTGTAGTGAGTCTGTCTCTCCTAGCGTTACTGTAACCCGGAGGCGGGCAGCGGGAGGCTTTCGCCGCTTACACAGTTACTCTCATCCAAAGGCTCAAACAGAGAGATGCCCTTGTTGTCTTTACGGGTAACCTAGCTAACTACCGGCGCAGCATTTCTGCAGTCTTAAACACACTCGACGAAGTGTTCGCGGAGTTGCATCTCAGCTAAAGATAAAAGCCGTAATTTCGTTTTTATCTTTCTGTTTCTGGAGGACAGGCCAACAATGTTGGCGTTAGCTGAGTCTTCCTATGTTTTTTTTTCTCGCCTGCTCTCTCGCTGTCGGTCATCCTCTACCTCTCTCCACCGCTTGTCTCTCGCTGCGTTCGCGTGCAGTGGGAAATGTAATAACGAGCCGAATGTCGGCGAACGTAAAGTAGTGGTGGGTGTAACGAGGTGTGGCTTTCTTCGTGAGATGTCACCAGATGTGGGGAGTAAACGGGTCGTTTTTAAGCTTAATGGTGAGGTAATGAGCTGGCTTAACTCGAAAGAGGACTCCGTCATTATGTCATCACATCTAAATGACCTTCTGTCCTTTGGAGTCATATTTAATTCATTAACAGTAAGCTTATTTGTAACATAGCCTCTTTCTGATTCACTCTCTTTGGTCAATTACGTTTTTGCTTCAGCCATCGACTGTATATAAAAGATGCAGCTAGCTACAATGTGGGAACATGTAAAATGAGGCCAACGTAGAAATGCCATCAATGTGACATTTTTAATGGCAAGCTTCCAGTTGGAGTCTTCCCTGTTCTTTGATACCAGTAAACACTTTCCTGACCAGTTTATAGTCTCAGTCGCTAGTTTATTCTTACTGAATACAACATAATGTTTACTTTGTAAACTCAGGTGCCCATTAACGTCAAAGAGGAGACTAAACAGGGTGTGCTTGGTTATACATGTGTAATTGACAGGTAGGTAGCATCACAGTGCTCATACTCTGGTATGATCACACTAGTTTCACAACTTGAGGATTCATAATGGGATTTCAGCAATAGGTGACATCACCATGTCTATTTTTCATATCTAATCCATGGCTTCAAAAAGATAGTTTTGTTTAGATTGAAATGTCATATAGCTCCTAAAACCCCTCATCTGTGTATCTTTGAAGCTAAAAACACATTTTATTTCATTGTCAGTGAGACCAGGATAAATAAAGGATATATAGTCACTTTGGCAACTTTTGCCAAAGTGACTATATATCCTTTTATTTATCCTGGAGCTTCTACTTTGTGATGGGAATGTTCTTTAAAATGACTTGACATCCTTCATGGCAGATATGTTCGACTTGTTTTTGAAAGATAGACAATAAATGATTTATGACAGTTTACATTCCTGCCATGATTTTTTGGCAAATACTGGAGATCACCTTTTTGGCACATGATCACTTTTTGCAAAACAGCCAGCAGTAAGCTGAGAGTGTGTAGCTTTAGGTCATGATGCAGGTTAGAAGAGACCAACATCTGTTGTTCCAGTGACAGGAAGGTAAAGAAATAAAAGTTACAGGGCTGTATACCGTGCTTTTATACATATTTTATTGTCTTGTATTAAATCAGGTCCCTTGCTTGATTTCGACCCATTTAAATGACATTAGAATTTTATTCATCTTTTTCCACTTTTCTCCAGAGAGTAAATATTTACAACATGTGCCTGGAAATTATTTTAATTTCACTTAAACTGTATTGTTTGTTTGTTTACAGTCATTGATTTCAGCGATCTGTATATTCCAATGACACTTGAATGCCACATATATGACGTCGTCACATTTGGGACTGCGTGACGGGTTTTTTTTTGTTTTCCATATTTTTTATGTATTTATATATTTTGACCAAGCGGAACGTTGCGCTCTCAGTGTGTCGGTCAGACGCGGATTTATGTTGAAATTTTGCATTTTTAGGTATTTAAAACAAATATGAAAACACAACACAGGGAACCCCCCCTTTTTTTTTTGAAGTGTTGTAAAATGAGATTATTGCATATATTTAATTATGACACCACGCGACATGTAACTGTGTGCATCATTTGCTTGTCATTCCACAGCCTCGCAGGCAGGTAGGGCATCCATAGTTCATATTGTGGTGTTTGTCGTCAGTCAGACCCGATGAATCAGCGCGCTGTTATATTACCTAAAGCAGTCAACTGAGTTAGAAGTACACGGGAAGTGGTCGCCGGTGTGGAGCCGTGTCAGTAACCACGCGGATCCCTGAGATGTGGAAGCTTTTTGATGCAACATGTAAAGCCGTGTGGCTAATCAGGCTCTGGGTAACGATCAAAGATCTCCACGCTGAACAGCGTTATCATAAAACCCAGGTGGCGTGGTTGTTGGAAGACATCAGCGCCACCTAGTGTTTGGAAAGCGTTTGGCAGTCTACAGGTTTGAAGCGTTAAACGGTTTCATGCATGCACTCTGCTGTCAAACCTTCACTTTGCGCTGTGATAACTGGTTAAATCACTGACCTGTGACCAAATCTGACAAAATGCTGCAGTGTGATTCAATATGTAGACAAACGTGTTCTGTTTGTCGAAGGAGCTCGGAAAGAGCGGCGCCTGGACTTCTCTCAGTTTGTTGAAGAAGTTTCATCTGAGAAGAGCAACTATTGGAGAGTCACACATTTTAAGCCCTATGGGAGTGTCCCTAAGAGGGCCGTGGACCCCCTATTGATCCTCGGCCTAATCACCCAGGTGTGGGTAACAATCAGCCAGGGTTTCAGGTGAACCGAATCCTTCTTGTGTCTTCTTTGATGATTTAAAAACAGTAATCATTTGAAAAGAAATACTTAATGAACTAAAATGATGATTTTACGTCACCAGAGCTGTAGTTATCTCAGTTTGACCAAAACAACCTACATTTGTTCATTTTCACAAAGACTAGTTTCTCTGGTCTTGAGTGCATTTCATGTTTGATGTGTAAAACAAAGTTGCACATGTACAGACGTTGGACTGAGATGTAGATGTAATTATACGGATATAGGACTTTATTATTATTTCTGTGACACTGTTCACTGTTCACTGTGACCACACACAACAAACAGGATGTATGTAGAGCCATTAGATCCAACTGGGATCTGCAGTTGCATTTTAAATATTGAAATATTGAGCACTGGCAGCAGAATACATGGATATATATTGTAGCTGATTGTGAAGGATTCATATGACATGCCTTAACTTCAAATACATGTGAACAAAAACAATGAGATGACATAATCTGTGTGCATTTGTGTCAGTGTGGATGGAGCAGAGTGGGCGTTCATGAGACACACAGGATTCTTTTGGAGCCGAGCGTTTCTCCTGGAGATAAGTGACAGCCTGTGGAAACATCCAGCAGGGAGGCTCAATGTAGCGGTCATTGCTGAGGATTAACAGGCAGCAGGGTCACATTAGACTGGCTTGTACAAGCAGGATGTTTGATGTAAACCAGCTAATGTGTGCGTTCTAAAACAGGCTGTAAATACTGGGATCTCCAACAGGCCCTAAATATTAGAAAGAGTGTTGGACTGCCTTCAGACTTCTGCTCCCACCAGTTCCCTTCAGTTGAAATGAAAGTGACTGCACTGTTTAACGCAGCCGAGTGTCATCTAAGACCAAACACACGAAATGCTCAAACACCATAACATCTGTTATTACGTGCATGTACCGCTGGGCCCGGCAGTAAGCCGGCACTGGTTTGTGGCTTCCTCGTTATGCAGTAAATGTTCATCTCCCCTTCTTACTGATGCGAACGCACCCACGCTCGGTGCTGGCTGATTTTAGCCTCACTGTTCACGTGGCGCTGCTACTGACTACTGACCTGGTTTTTGGTGTTATTTTCAAACATTACATTCATTCAGTTAGTATATCAAATGTGCCTGGATATACTTCTGGGTGATTGACTCATTTATTAGATTACGTTACAAATCTGAGTCATAATCCACTAATACGTAATATGAAGTAGAAAGAAAGTAGAACCTTAATTATTTATATGTCATATTTATTTATAAGTCATATTTAAAACAACAGCTGTTGACCAAGGCATTGTACATTTAAGATAATCAAAGGAGATATAAACATGATCAAAGGTAAGAAAAAGCATCATAAAATGAGGAGATGTGAGTAAGACAAACACAAGTGGTACAAACTCATTGTGCTGTGAAAGCCAAGGAATAAAAGTGGGTTTGAAAGTGTCCAATGTTGGGGGGGTCCAGATGTGAGGGGGCTGTTTGTTCCACAGTTCAGGAGCAGTCACAGCAAAGGCCCAGTCTCCTCTGTGACCTCGGGTTAACAGCCTCAGTGATCTTGCAGGAGTGTGCTGGATTAATAGATCACAAAGGTTTGAGGGTGCTAACCCGAGTGACGCCTTAAAAACGTCATAAAATCTTAACATCAGTTGGAAAACTACCTGGCAGCAGTGTTATTATTATTATTATGAAATAATAACAGAATGATGATACTGAGCATTGTCTTGCAAACCCCCAGCATTGCCTCTGTCTTACTTTAGGTTTTTATCAGTTTTAATTACACACTGTAAAAATATTGAAAGCAGTGATTTATGGACGCTTTGGTTCTTTAAGGTGTGCAAGTCCATTTTAGGCCGAGTAATGCAAATATGTTATTCTAAAAATCATACAGAAATCTACATTTACTGATATTCCACATACAGCGAGGGTTATTCTGCAGAAAGACAGTAAAGTCAGCTTAGGCCTGAGTTCACAGCGAGCATGCTCTGTGCACACATGCATACATAAATAAGTGTGGAGCAGCTATGAATACAGCCCAGTGGAGCAGCAGAGGCTCCTCTCTTGGCATTCACCGCGTGCCTTAATTGACTGATTTTAAATCAAGGTCCACTGTGAACACTGAGGGAGGAAGCCAGCAGTCACAGACAGGTGCTGATGAGAACCTTTAGCTGGACTTTGTCAGGTTAAACCTGCCTTTCTGTTCTTTTACTGAAATATAACCATGTCCATGTCTCCCTCAGACACACAGAAACATGTATGTCCACAGGTCTATAGTACTCGCACAGCTGCCCTGGGTCCTGGAAGACTCACTGCTAGTACTTATTTACCCGCTCACCTTGTCCCTTTGTCTGTGTCCTTCACAGCAGCTGTTAGCTGGTAACACCTGCCTGCCTAACAAACGCAGTGAAAAGCAGAAAAGAGCTTTTTCCCGATATGTCAAGGACACATGAAGCGGGCAGCCATTACACAGCAGAGCCCGGCTGCAGGTCTGAGAGCTGCTCTGATGGAGCCTCATCACAAAGTAAACAGATGGAGGAGGTTCTGGATCACGTTGCAGTGAAGATGAAGATGCTGTTAACCACAGAAGTCAGTAAGTGCTTGTTTTTAAAGCAGGTCTTCTGTGCTAAAGTGTGCAGTCCTCATTAAATATGCACAAGTTATGGAATATTCCGTTCACAGGGTTTCATACAAATCTGATTACAGTAGTAGCAAATTGAATGGCGCACGTATGGCATATAAACACACACACACACACACACACACACACACACACACACACACACACACACACACACACACACACAGTCCCTCTCGGAGTGTTACATAAGAGCGCGTTTTGATCAGGATTGCACCCCGCCGACCGGAGCATGCAGGCCGGACGATGCCACCACAGCCTGTACGCTCCAACAAGGCCCAAAGCGCCGCACTGTGTCAGACAATAAGAGCTGGAAATATGCGCGTACAGAGGAAGCAGCCTTAAATACATCAACACACATCTCAGTGATCAATAGGCATCATTTTGCGCTTCCAGTCACAACACAATACAATCACATTAGAAGCTGCATCGCTTATAATACCAGGACGGAACTGCTTAAATGTGCAGAGCGTCGATATCTGCAGTGAAACACCGAGCCGCTCGTCTCCTTGTCGCATTATCTTCTTCACAATTCATCCTGAAGCCCCCACATCCTCCTCCCTGCGCTGCTCTCCTCTCCAAAGAGACCAGGACAAAGAATAAATGTGAGGTGGAGACAGTCAAAGCTGATCCCTGCAGTGAGGCGCAGTCTGTCCTCGGCTCACTCCCAGAGACGCGAACATGATCTCGGTTAATTGGTTTGAACATACGACACGGATTTGTTAAAGGAAATCAAAGTGTTTGGACTCATCCTCCTGGACGGGCGGGCAGGCAGGCGGTGGATTACGCAAAGGACAAGGCTGGGGCGGGGTGACGTCACCATATAGACAGACGCACCCCCCACTCCGCCTTTGCCCTTCTACACAGCTGATGCTCCCTCTATTATTCGATTTAAAAGCTGTGATTTAAATAATCATAGTAACTGTATATGGTTCACGTGTCTGTGTCACCGGCTTTACAGAAATGAGTTTTGGACATTTAGGACTCCTCCAGCCACGCAGACACAGCCTGGACTGTATATGAAGGATGGACGTAGACACTGTTACATATCAGCAATCAGTCTGAGCATTACACAGCACACGATGTTAGGATGTAACTCCAGTAAAGGACCAAAACCCAGTCTGACTTTTCTATAGTTTGACTTACTGGAAGAAACAAAAACAAACAAAGTGTGTGAAAACAATCACACAAATCAAATATTACGACTTGACTGAAGACTTTCCCCACAGTCTGCTGTTACAGTTAACTAGTGAGGCCAATTTCCCTCGCAGCTAATTACACAAAGGTAGTTAGTAGGGTAGAAAGCATGGCCCTGCCACTCAAAGCACCTAATATGGGACAACTTTAATGTTATGTTATTTGTGTTGGTTTGTAACAGTTCATACCGCCTGAGCATGCACGATGATGTCTGATGAATCTCTGAAGGAGTTTTGGTATTTTTGATCATACTGATGATGTAACCAGGGTCATCTTGGCTGGTTAATCCAGTGACTTTGATGGAGGAGGGTCCAGTAAAAACAATGTGAGTCCACCAGTATCTCTGCCTCTACTGCACTGCTGCGACCATGTCTCTCAGAGGGAGTGCATTAAAATACTGCTTTTATTTTTCATCACACGTTATATTAGTACTTGGATTCTAACCATACACAGCAAATCCAGCATGGCCAAATGAACACTGTCAGATTTGATTTCAACACTTTAAAAGTGTCTACATGGGTCCACCCCACAGACTGTTCATTTAACTCTTTTTGGAGAGTTAGTACCTTAACTTTGATTTAGTGTTAAATATCAACAGTGTCTGGAGTTGGTCATTTAAAACTTATTAACACTAACTGGGTGTTAAGAGTTTTTATATTAACTCTTACAGAGTATTTTATTTTAACTATATAAGAGTTATCTTCCAATTTATGCTAAAAGGTGTAAATTTTACTGGTTGGAACTTTTAGAAATTCTTTGGGAAATAAACATTTTAAAAAAGAGGCAAAGTTTTTCTGAAAAAAATATTTATTTTGAACTTTGCGCCACAATTTCAAAGCATTTTCTAAAACATGGAACAATATGGAACAATGTCCATGGCTCTGACTTGGGTCTGACACAGGTGAGCTGGTCCAATAACAGCACATTACTCTTCTCTTCAGTACAGTATGCATGTCCTCCATTCATCACTGTGTGGGACTGCGACGTACTTCTGCTCTCCCCCATATTCCACCTTTGTAAGCATATCCTGTATGGAGATTAAAAATGCAGAGAATAAAAATGAGCTGTGCAGTAATTAATTGCAGAAATAATTTGCAGCAGAGTAAAAGAAATAATAATTTTTGAGCCATAACCTGTGTAAAGTATTTTCCCAAAAGACAATTCTAGATACAAATCCACTGCCCATATTTGAAGACAGAAAATAGTTCATGCCCAAATAAATGTAAAACCTCAATCTTTTTAATGTTGAACTAAACCACGTGCACATCTGCTGCTGCTGTTTGATCTGTTTTTGTGGGAGATAGTTTTCAGGCTATCATTTTATTACCAACATTTCACGATCTAAGCACCGGCCGTATTGAGAATACGCATAAGTACGTACACGTCGAACGCGGCAATGGCGGAGAACCGCGGCTAAATTTTTTTAAATATTTCTCTTTCTGGGTCACAAAATAAACCTTTAAGATATTTTCAGGTGAGAATGTAGCTGTGTAAACTTCAAATATCTGCTTGAGTTATCAAAACATCACATATTCGCAAAAGTGCTCCGATGTTTTCGGCGACGTCTGTTACCCACCAGCTCCATGGCTGACCAAGGAGGTCAAGGCTCACGCTAGCCCGGCTAGAACAGCACACCGCCGGCACGTCGTCGCCCCCCCCCGCGGTCTTTCGCTACTCAGGTTATGATATAAAAGTCCCTTAGATAACTTCTACATCGTAATGTTTGTTTTATTTCAGTGTTTGATTTGTTCCTGGGTAAATCGGTTTGGCTGAGATTAAATTCAAGCTTCATAACATATTAATGACAGTTAAATTAAGAGGGAGGGGCAGTAAAAACTCCGGACCTGGGTCCGTGACCCAGTATGTGTGTGTGTTTACTTGCCACATTGTTTCTGTCTTGGATTATTGTTACATCTTTGAGTTGTCCCATGCCCTGAGTTTTCATGCCCTTGTTACTTTGCAGTTCTGTGTTCTTGTGTGCTGACCCTGTGT
>VURO01043386.1:0-16631 GCA_015108175.1 Pelvicachromis taeniatus
TGAAATTCCACATGAAAGACCAATACAAAGTGGTGTACACGTGAGAAGTGGAACGAAAATCATACATGATTCCAAACATTTACAAATAAATAACTGAAAAGTGGGGTGTGCATAATTATTCAGCCCCCTGAGTCAATACTTTGTAGAACCACCTTTTGCTGCAGTTACAGCTGCCAATCTTTTAGGGTTTGTCTCTACCAGCTTTGCACATCTAGAGACTGAAATTCTTGCCAATTCTTCTTTGCAAAACAGCTTCAGCTCAGCCAGATTAGATGGACAGCGTTTGTGAACAGCAGTTTTCTGATCCTGCCACAGATTGTCGATTGGATTTAGATCTGGACTTTGACTGGGCCATTCTAACACATGGATATGTTTTGTTTTAAAACATTCCATTGTTGCCCTGGCTTTATGTTTAGGATCTTTGTCCTGCTGCAAGGTGAACCGCCGCCCCAGTCTCCATGGGCCTCTTGGCTGCATTTCTGATCAGCGCTCCCCTTGTTCGGCCTGTGAGTTTAGGTGGACGGCCTTGTCTTGGTAGGTTTACAGTTGTGCCATACTCCTTCCATTTCTGAATGACGGCTTGAACAGTGCTCTGTGGGATGTTCAAGGCTTGGGAAATCTTTTTGTAGCCTAAGCCTGCTTTAAATTTCTCAATAACTTTATCCCTGACCTGTCTGCTGTGTTCTTTGGACTTCATGGTGTTGTTGCTCCTGATATTCTCTTAGACAACCTCTGAGGCCGTCACAGAGCAGCTGTATCTGTACTGACATTAGATTACACACAGGTGCACTCTATTTAGTCATTAGCACTCATCAGGCAATGTCTATGGGCAACTGACTGCACTCAGACCAAAGGGGGCTGAATAATTATGCACACCCCACTTTTCAGTTTGTAAAAAATGTTTGGAATCATGTATGATTTTCGTTCCACTTCTCACATGTACACCACTTTGTATTGCTCTTTCACCTGGAATTCCAATAAAATTGATTCATATTTGTGGCTGTAATGTGACAAAATGTGGAAAAGGTCAAGTGGGCTGAATACTTTTGCAACCACTGTATGTATTCACATAACAAAGAACCAAGTTGTATATTTAGCCACTTTGGAATAAAGTAGGTATGATGAGAGGCTGGTAGCAACTATTTCTTTAGTTGAGTCTGTAGAAAATGGGAAAGATTAAAGTGTGACAGGCACAAAATAGCATTTTTGCACCAACAAGGTGATTCCCAAAGAACTGTTAGCCAAAACTTGAGCACATCTATGTGGTTAAGAAACAGAAGAAAAAACAAATCTAGCACAGACCCAACAAGATGTGAGAGAAGATTTTGTTTTTTCCCCTTCAATTAGTCCATCTTAAGGATGGCTCATACCAAATATTGAGTTTTAAGCTTATTCAAATGATAAAAATCACTGCAGCTATTTTCTAAGCAACACACAAAGAAATGGTGGTGGTTCAAGACTTTTGCACTGATTGCGTTTCAGAGTTAAACTGTGAACAGCATTTTCTTCAGGACACCTCAAAGGTAATGCGTGTTGAATCTGTGCCAAGAAGAATTAAAGCAGTTCTGAAGGTAAGGGGGTCCACCCCAGTATTACTGTGTACCTCAAAAGTATCCAGTGAGCATTAAGGTGTCATATAGGTCATTAATTGGTGCATTTGCTAATTAACAACTGAACAGTGAACTCATTTTAAAAATTCTTTATTAATTTTTTCTTATAATCAATGGTTTGATATTTGAAGCAAGAATAATGAACAAAAATGTTGAGCAGCCCTCCACACGAGGCTTTCATCCTGGTTCGTTTTTCATCAGATTTTCTTTCTTGATAACCTCCGACGCAACGGAGGTTCTGCTTTTCTCATGATGCATTATGGCAAGGTGCAAGGAACACAAACAGGGGGAAACGTTTAAAAATCCACCTCCCATACCAATACCCTCTTCAGCACATCCACAAAACAAAAGAAATGGGGAGGGGGAGAAAAAAAACCCAAAACAGATATATGGTCACGTTATTTACACAGCTCTCACTCATTTTCTAGACCTCAATTACAAACATACATCTATCTTTCAACACAGTCTTTATTTTTCAACCTACAGTGTCCCTTTGGATCTCTATTAGCTACTACTCCTCACAACTCAGCTCTCGTGCCAACAGTGCTAACTCAGAGTGGCAGTCTCATGTAAAGGATATGGCAGTATGACTGGTGTCAGCCAAACATGGGTCACACTGTTGATTTCCTGTGACTAATATTGTCAGATTATTGATCAGTCAGCTGACAGATTCCTGGTTTTACATCATTTTACGCATCATTTTAAGCTTGTACCCCAGAGGAAAGTGTCACAGCGTCGGGGGCACAATGTGTTTGACAAACCCTGACAAAGTAATGCTGCCTGGTGTACTTTATTATGGAGTGGCAGGATTTCATGGATGTCACACAGCACTTAAGAAACTGGGTCCTTTGAATTTAGTACTGAGTATAGCACCTCAAAGTGGGTTTAAACTCCAGGCACCTCGCCTCCATTTATTCCACAAAACTACTCACAGAACAGTCGTCCTACATAGAAACAAAAACAAAATAAAACACTTCCAGGGTCACCTCTATGGCACTTTCAGGTCTTTACAGTGGTAACATTTATTAAAGGCAAACAACAGATTGAACCATTACCCGTCTCAGCTTCCCACAGGGAAACAATCTTAAAAAAAACACAAAAAAAACAAACAAAAACAAAACAAACTGAAAAATAGGATCTGTTTTGAAATTTGACTGCACTAAATTGGGGCATCAGAGAAATAGCCGAGATGTGGACGTGCTAAGAGGGATGTAGAAACAGCTGGAACAAGAAACAGGACTGAATTGAACATTGAAGCAATAACCCAACTACTTACTTCTTCCGAATTAAAGGGAAAACTCTGTAGTGGAAAGTCTACAGTGGCTGGTACCAAAAAGGCCAAAGACATGAGGCCCATATTAGGCCTTTGTGGTCTAGCCAGGTTTAACATCAGATGGTTAAAAGCAGTCAAGTAGCTGCGGGATGTCATTTTTGAAAACTTTCTTTTGTGCTTGTACAGAAAATGCAGAGATGAGATGGCATAGCAAACAAAAGAGCAGCCACAAAAAACATAAGCCCACCGCATTTGACTACAGTGATGTGCTGAGCAAACCCACGGATAACCAAACAATCGGGTTTGAGTTTTTCCTCGCAGACAGAATGAAAATGAAAAAGCTTGTCTTTCCATGGGCACCACATAAAGAATCCCAACAACCAAGCAGTGCAACTGAGTCACCCGCAGTGAGAGTGTGTTCCCCCCCTCATACCAAAAACAGCCAATGGGAATTGTGGAATGTGTCACTTTCTTGAATAAGTGCAGAGTGCATGTTAATAAAGCAAGGTAGAAAGGAATGCATGTTTACTTGGACTATTACGTCCACAGTCGGAACGATGGAAAAGCGACAGGAATGAAAGGAAAGAGCAGGGGCGAAGTGTGGATTTCTGCAGCTTCAACAAAGACAGCAAGAATTAGTCACTAAAGTTTGTGTCTTGAGTGTTTGGTGTCAGCTGTGGCAACCTGGAATGTATTTTCTTTTAACTACAAATGTAATCTGACAGTCTCCCTTTCACAACCATCCAATTAAGTTATGTTAATTTCATAGTGCATCACTGATTTATTTTTTTCTTCTTCTGCACTTTAAAAAAGAAATACTGTTAAGGAAGTGTAAACAAAAGTCCAGATTTGGCAATGTCTTAATTTGGGAGGTGGGCTAACATCAAACACTGAGGCCTACTTATAAAACACGATGCTATACAGTGATAAATTGAGGGGGTGGGTGGGGGCTGTTGACATGGTTTTCTTGGTCATTATTCTAAAATGCAAAGAATTATGTAAGACCTTTTTATACAAGTAGACACATTAAAAAAAAAAAAAAAAGACTGCCACAGAATAAAAGGAATAGTCCTTTGCCACCAAAAAGAAAGTATTTTCTACTAAATCTGCCACATGTTCTTCTTATTCCACCTGTTTTAAACTGAGGGTTGGGAGCTGGCTAAGAAAAAGTTCATCTGGAATGTTGCTAGGGATCTTTGCTAGGCAGGACTCAGACGAAACACTGTCATTGAGATAGGCAGCGAGTGTTCCCGCCCACCCCCACCCCCAGCCAGTGAAGCGTCCTGAATTGTAGCGGGTCGGGCAAAAGGGTCCTTAAATGGCAATTTTGGACATCTGCTCTTCAAGTTGGACGATTCGCTTATCTTGACTGCTGATCATGTCCTTGAGGGACTTGATTTCTTTCAAGATCTCCTCCAGCTTGGCTTCAGATTTCTGTGAGAGATACGAGAGACAAAAGTGAGACTTTACGGGCTTTTAACCATCTTTATGAAAATACAGTCACTTTTAAAATGAGGCCGTAGTAGTATGTCGTGAAACTCGTGGGCCAAAGACTCTTCCAGGAATTTTAAGCTGGTTTCGCACATATTGAACTTGATGACTGCACCCATGAATAGTGCAGATAATAGAAAAGTGAATTCACAAGATGTGAGAGTTGAGTTAGGAATGTGTAATTGGTAAATGGCCTGCATTTGTATAGCACTTTGCATTCACCCATTCACACACACTGATGATGGCAAGCTACATTGTCGCCGCAGCCGCCCTGGGGCACACTGACAGAGGCGAGGCTGCTGGACACTGGCGCCACCGGGCCCTCTGACCATCACCAATAGGCAAACAAGGGGTTAGTATCTTGCCCAAGGACATTTGGCATGTAGACTGGAGGAGCATGGGATCGAGCCACCGACCTTCCGGTAAGGAGGTAACCCGCTCTACCACCTAAACTACAGCCACCTCTAGGGTGAATTTTTGATAAGTGAAGTTACATTTCGATTACAATTACTGGTGAAATCAAAATTCACTCCCTAATAGATTGTGACAGGCTTAGTTTATTTAAATTAAACTTAACTTAAAAAAATCAATTTATTTAAAGAGACAAGTTTCTTCATCTGTAAAGTTTGATGAATCCACTATTTGCTGCTCAAGTTAAAACATTAATCTTGATCCACACTGACCAAAATTGCCAGTTATGAATTTTATTTGCCATAATCTAACAGCTTCAGTTCCCCTAGAATGACCTTAAAGCAGACTATCCTCTGATCTGTGCTACATGTAAGGCCCGTTGGGACAACATCCCAAGCTGTTTCACCCAACATTTTTCAGAGATTTGTTTTAAATCAAGTGTGGTAGGATCTGGCAGTCTGAGGGTTAACATCTTTCAACACCACTGGAGCCCAGTGGGCTATGATTACAGAGCAGACCTACAGAGACACATGGGCTGGGACCCAGGCTATGTTGTGGGTGAGGTGCTGCTGGACGCCCAGGAGCAGGCGCCCAGAGCAGCAGAAGACCTCTCACTCTGTGGGCCAGAGTAGGACGTGTAACCTTTACAAACCACCTCATCTAAGTTTGCCAGCAATCTGCCATGACTAATAACAAAATGTAACACTAGGAGTCCCAGAAAGCCACCTGCAACGAGATGAGACAGTGGCATAACATGCAGAGACCTCAAAATGTAAGACTGTGAAACAAGATATCTCAATCTATTGTTTAATCTAGTCATGCAAAATAAACAACTGTTAAAAAATAACTTTATTACTTAGCACTACACTTCTGAGGCTGAGTGACAACGTACTGTTAAACCAGTTTTAACTGGACACTGATGAAAGCAAACACTCACAATTGATGGAGCTGGGTGGGAGGACTTGTGGGAAGCGCTCATCTTCTCTGAGTTCTTGGGGGCCTTGTTGTCCAAAACGTTCTTTTTGACCACCTTGAATTCACGGTTCTTGCCTGGGACATAGCCATTCTTCAGGGAGATGAGAATGGGGTCTCCATTCTTGCCCTCAAACCACTCCTCAGCTTCCACAGTAGGGTCTGGACCAGCTGTGTCTGGGTACAAGTCGTCCTGGAACAGGTCCGACTGAGCGGGGAGAACAGAGCAATAAAACCTTGTGAAGTGGTACTTGTGATTTAAAGAGTCGATTAGAGGGCTAAAAGCTGCTGCAAAGTAGCGTGTTAAAACGAGGACTCACCTTTCTAGGCACAGTCATCACAATGGGCTCACACTTTCTTTCATGCAGTTTATAGAACCTGCAACATACAAATTCAGGTGTTACTCACAGTTCAATATGTCACAACACAAAAAAAAAGAAACAGTAGTTTCCTGTGGATGATTATATCACAGTTACAGTTTGCCGCCTAGTGGTCAACCCATGAACTCCATATTAGAGATGATTTAGTCTGGAATGATTTTTGGTTCCAGACATGATGATTTAGGACCAGTCTTGGGTTACCTTGCAATTTCACACTTATTGACATCAAGGCCCCTCTTTGGCATGTAGCCCATGCCCCTCTGGGGCTCCTTGCTGGCAAAGGTGTTCAGAAAGTGAACATAGGGAGCCTCGTCTGTGATTTCAAAGTAACGGATGCTGCTATCTCCCTGTCAAGACAGAAACAAGGGTTTAATTTGTAATGTGTGCAAATCAAATTGAGACATTGAGCTTTGTGTTATAATAATGCTTGATTTGATTATTGGGTGCTTAAAAATGAAACTCACCTTCCCACAGAGGTAAACGACATTGGTGTCTGGGTCATAGAAGGGCAGAAGCACTCCATTGCTCGTGTCCATCTCATTGACAGTCATCGGCTCCTCCAAGTTTTGCTTAAAACAAAAAACAGAAGAATGTTAATTTGAGGCAACGCAGTTCAAAAACAGTCTGTAAAGCTTTGTTTTAATACAAGTCAATAATGAGGCAAACTGAAGTGCTACGAATGTGGAGATAGGAAGCCCTCATGACTCACAAATTTATCATTACAACAGCAGCGATCTGTAACAAACCTTATAGTGAACGGGCGACCCCTGCACAGTCCCTTCATCACGCTGATGGGGGATTCCCATGATGCACTGAGCATTTCTTCTTCACCCACCTTTTTTCACTCAGTGTTCATACACCACTTTGTATTTAATCATTAGTTATTAATTCTCTGGCTCCCCTCCCACACCGTTTTTTGTCTCATCCCCCTCCCCTCACCACCAACTGGTTGTAGCAGATGGCTGGTTCTGTTGGAGGCTTCTTCCTGTTAAAAGGGATTTTTTTCTTCCTACCATCGCCAACTGCTTGCAAATACACAGTCATGTGATTGTTGGGGTTCTCTCTCCATTGTAGGGTCTTTAGCTTACAATATAAAGCACATTGAAGCGACTGCTGTTGCAATTTGGTGCTATATGAATAAAAGTGGTCTGAACAGGATGCCAGCATATATATCTGTAGCACAGTGAGCCCTTATGAAGCTGCTTACCGTATTCCAGAGAGCCAGCTGTCTCTCACTCATGCGACTGAAGCCAGTGGTGAGGATGTTTCCATCATTAAGGAAAATGGCCCTCATGGGGCGAGCGCCCTCGTGCGCCTTCTCTTTCTCCTGTGAAATGGAGTTTAATGGTTAGCCCTTGTATGTCTGTGTTACTGCTTCATCTGCAGTTCAT
Organism: Pelvicachromis taeniatus; assembly: GCA_015108175.1. Taxonomy (NCBI): domain Eukaryota; kingdom Metazoa; phylum Chordata; class Actinopteri; order Cichliformes; family Cichlidae; genus Pelvicachromis; species Pelvicachromis taeniatus. The sequence goes on from VURO01043386.1 coordinate 7,529, forward strand.
CATGTTTGTTTCTGCTGAGGTCAGAATTCCCTACACGACAATGAACTCACACTGACTGAACACTTTATTAGGAACACTCATAAATCAATGTGAGCAAATGAAGATTGGAAAAACATGGTTTGGGGTGTGATGTTTCTCAGTTTTAGTTCTGCCAAGGAAGGCTCAGGCTTTGGTTATAAACTCCATGAAACTACAAATCCCAGCATGAATCCTTGGCTTTCAGGGCCAAGGAAAGATTTCCTATGATTCCAAAAGAGCATGTTTGGGATGTCACAGAATGGGAGAATCAAAGCATTAAATCTGAATCTGTTGAAGACGCCAGGATGATGTGATGCAATCATGTCAACATTGGAGCACAATCTCAAAAGGGTGATTTCAACATCTTGCCCAATCCATGCCACAAATAACAAACTGCTGTGAGATCAAAGGGAAGCCTGACCCAGCATTAACAGGGATGTCACAATACCAGAAATTTAACAGGCTGAGGATGATTCTGGCTTTTGGTGGTCTATGTTATATAATTAACCTGATAATCTAACTCAAATGCAATGCTGGCTGCACTCTTCGTCTTTTTTCCCCCTCCTACACTCACAGCAAAATTTTAATGCATCTGTACGTGTCATTATTCTTTACGTGCTGTTACCGCCCAGTGTCTCAGGAGCTTACAGAAGCCAAGGCACATTGTCTGAATTTTTACAACACCTTGGTATCAAATTACCATTTCCCATGACAGTCCTTGGTCTGAATCCAAACTAAAACTGCTTGATATGCTTGTCCAGTCATAATTCAGACTAATAGCTAATGACAATTCGAAGGGAACAAGGTTAACAAACTGGGGCTTACTAGTCTTTCTACTTCTGAATTAGAAACACCTGCATTCATATTTACCTTTTACATCCAGATACAGTTCAATACAGAGAAACATAACTGACAATATAACAGAAAATACAATAATTTATTTGCAAACTGCTTACACCAACAATCTCCTGCTTGCGAGGGTCAATGACACGGATGGACTTGTCCTTGCAGGCAGTGCAGATAAGGCTTCCATTGCGGTTCCAGCACACATTGTAAATGACATCAGGATGCATGTCTTCCAGGTTGATCATGGCCTCACCGGTGCCCACATTCCAGATGATTATCATGTTATCACAACCTGGTGACAGATGAAGATAATAGTGAGATTTGTGCTCAATCTGATCATCAAGTTTTGAAGGCAGGATTGTTTTATAGATTTTAAACACTTCCAGAGCTCTTACCTGCACTAAGGAGGATGTTTCGTGCTGTTGGATGCCATGTGATAATACCCACACGCTTGGAGTGGCCCTCCAGTATCACAACTGGCTCAGACATGGCAGTGACTAGGCCATTCTCCGGAATCTGCCACACCTGTAAAGAGACCAGGAAGTCAGAAACTGAAAACAGACAGTAAAACTTCCCTGAAATATGAAAGAAATTATTCTAAAGGATTTCATGATGATTATGCTGAACCCAGTATAGCAATCAACATGATTACCGGATGAAAACCACTAAACTGTAATTACAAAAAGAACCCAGAGGGGGGCAGCAATCACTAAGAATTCAAAGCATGTTCTTTATTGACTGGTACACAGTCAGACTTGGCAAAATACAATTTGTTACACAGGAAACTCATGAACACACAATGATACATTTAACCCAGTATTATCAGGAGCATTGGGCAGCCACTGTAGAGCACAGTGAACCACCTCCAGACGTAACCCACTGCCACGGTTTAGGGAACAATGACAAGAGAATTAAGCTAACATGTTTTTGGTCTCAAGAGAAATAAGAACAACCAAAGGAAACCAACACAAACCCAGGAAGAACATGGAAACGTCACATGTTCAAAACCAGAGGGGTTGAAAGCAGAGACCTTCAGCAGTGCCAAACTCAGCTCGAATTTTAAGGGATATGTAGAAAAATGCAACATTATTACCCCACATCAAAACATGCTATTTAAGACTTCAGGATGTCAAGTACTGACTGTACTCATTATTACTTTGATTTGTTTGATCTACTTTGTCATAACACTGCTGCATAAAAAGAATTTGAGGTTAAATTTTCTTCTTACATTCTTTAGTGCTTGGTGCCTGGCACAGGCATCCTGTAAAGGTTGTCCTACCAGAGGAATAGAATGGGTATGCCTAATGCAGCATTTTAAAAAGGTAATGAATGACACTCCAGCACATTTTAACATTAAATTAGCTGCGCTGATGTCCAGCGCTCTGTGATAATAAAATCTATTCCTTAGTCTACAGTAAACGTTGTATATCCCATCTATATTACAGTCCGTGAGCCTGCTGTGTACACCAGCCCGCCCACTCCTACAGAATCTAAACTAAACATTACTGAGAATCTATTTAGGTTGTGAAATTTACCGTCACATGTTCTAAGATATGTAGAGAGGAAATGGCAATAGTTCCTCTCTTCATTGCTCACACTTCTGCAAACAAAATAAATACAGCCTTGATTTAGCATGGGATTGACAGGAAGTCAGGCCTTTCAGGTGAGGAAGTGGCTGCCATCTAAACAGGCTGAAAGCCTATCCCAGCCTATTATATACCAAATAAGGACATATGGAGAAAAGTACAACAGCAGCCTGAAAGAAAGTCAGTGACCTCAGCTCAATAAATAGCTAAATCATTCCCCAGCTCTGATTCCTACAACACATATTTGAGCTTAATCTAATCCAGAGGGTGAGGCCTGCAACCATTCATGAGTAACCGCAGTCTTGCCTTTCGCAATAAGAGCATGTAGCCTCTTGCCTCTTATGATCTAAAGAATGTATGCTCCTGTTGCCCTGAGGAGGTTTGAGTTAGGGTGTAATGGGTTAGGCAAGCCTTACCATCACGGTGCAGTCCTCTGAGCCACTGGCAATGACCTGATCATTGTGGGGGCACCAGTCAATGTCCAACACCGGGCCTGTGTGACCACACACTGTGGGGTAGGATTTGTCAATGCGCCCAGTCTGTAAAAAAAACAAAAACAGATAAACAACAGAGTAATAAGATTAGTCTTAGTCTAGAGAACATTATCCATGCTGGAGGAGCGAGTGTGTTTTGAAAGGGGACAATTGCAGGATGATCCTAAATCCTACCTGCAAAAAGCAGCTCACACGCATCACACACAAACTCCAATCTTAAAAAGTACTTTGGATTTATCTTGTACATATAAGAAATAAATTGCAGACTGATGCAGTCTGAAATGAGTTACATGTACATTTGCAGTGAAGGCAGACTACCAGCACCATTATGAATATTAAACAAAAAACAAAAAAACACAACCTCAGAACCTCAGACCCAATAAAATCCTTCAATTTTAATTTGTAGAATGAGGGGAAAAGGCCAAAGCAAGTGTTCTCTTTAAATGCATTTAACTATCTTTGTGTCCGGTAATTACAGTTTGGTGAGAAAAGAACAAGATTAACTGTGTGGAGTCAGACTTCTTTTAACAGAAGACCCAAAAAACAATCCTGGGTCAGCATCACTGAAATGAAATTTAAGATATCAAGTCACATTACATGGTTCAATAAAACCATTTAAGCATGAAAAATAAAACTAAAATGCTTTAAGTCAGCCTTGATTTATAACATTTCCATAGAAAAAAAACAAAAACAAAAACAAACACAAACTCAGATTAGATTTAGCTCCAGCTGGACCACCCATAGTAATTAAGGAAAGTTTCAAGTAGTGATATCACTAGACAGAAACATGCCAAGGGATTCGTAATTTTCCAGTGCAAATCTTTGCTTTTAAATAGTAGCCCTAGATCAAGGGTTACTATGCTCTTTACATAATCTACTCACACAATTCAAATGAATTACTAATCCATGCACTGCACATCCTTAAAATCATACTGCAGATGGATTTCACCTCTAAACCCTATGAGACCAGAGAATCAAGTGATCTCTCTGCATGATGAGGTGACCTATGCTCTAAAGCTTGGGTGACACACCCTAGTCTGTGCTGACTCCCTTGTGCCACTGCAGAGCCATAGAAATGATGTCACCTACTGTGGAAATAGTCCCTCTGCTGCAGACCTATTTAAAGCATCACGTCTCGTATAATACAAGGAGTCCCTCACTGCCCACAGCTATTCTGAATGGCTTGACACGAGCTACTAAATCCAAGAACCGTATATTCTCTAATGAGTCAGTGAGAGCTGGCTGCAAGAGTCAGGACCACTGAGGCATCAAAGTAGGCTGCAAATTGTACATTATATACTTTAAATACATTAATTGTTTAGCTATAAACCTTTTAAATATAAACATTTTACTTCTGATTTACAGCAAACAGATTTTGTTTTTATAAACTAATTATAACCACTATGAACCAACCTGATGTATGACTGCTGGACACATTTTGGCACTTCAACCCTGCCGTTATTGCATTCTTTTAGTAACATGACTCATTTTAGAGGTCCACATTGATGCAAGTGTCTTCTGGGCCAGTCCAGACCTGCAGTGGCTGCACATCCAAATATGCAAACATACATATCACAGTAAGCGCCTCTGTGCTATGTGAAATATACTACACTTGTACCCATGCTGTCACCTGACACAAAGCTGGGCTGTGGCACATACTCCAACTCCAAGCTTAGTGATCAAAGTCTGGCTTATTTGACAATGACCTGTGTCATTGTAAGGACATGTAATAAGAAAAATCACAAGATCGTGCCTAACCTCACCCTACTGAACACACCCTCAAATCCACCCTGAAGCCTAGTGTACAATAAGCTGACTTTGACACTACTGTCAGTTGGTTTCTGTGAGCTACCAGCTTATATCCTGTAACACTACCATTACATTATGAAAATACACACCACTCTTTGTTTAGTAACTTACATTACAATTGAACCAGGATGTTTCTGTGCACATAATTTCAGCACATGCGAATGTATATGCACTTGCAGTTAAATGTATTCATGGACAGGACTTCCCAAAGCCAAAAGGAACAGGATGTAAAGCAGGAAGGACAGACTGATGACCAGGTGTTTCAACAGAAACTGCATAAACAAGTTTGGAAAAGAACAAACCGATCACACAGATAAGATAACCCAACAGAGCCATTTGCATTTCACTTATTCCAGTACTATAGCATTCCAACACACTATTTTAAAGAGGGCATGAACACATTGTTCTTATGTTTGAAGTATAAAGCTGGATAAGGACACATAGTAAATTAGTAATTGTAGCATGCATTTCCCATCAAGCTTGTTTTTAAAATAGTAATTTCATATTAAACATAGCCAAAGTTAAACAACAGGATACTTGCAAGTAATCCCTGTGAGCCAAAAACTCTTTTTTAGCGTAGCTCTGGTAGCAGTTTGAACAGCTACTTTATGTTCTGTTGGTGAGACGCAGACAATAGAAAGACAGCGGACTTAAAGGCAGGTGGCCTTACAGAAAGAACAACCACAAGGGCTTGTTTCAGTGGAAGAATGAACCGAGAGGCTGCATCAAGGCCCAATAAGAGATAAACAATGATTATCTGCTCAGGGAATCATGCAAAGTTACTGGAATAGAGTCCAAAAGCAAAGACAGAGCGAAAAATGAACAAAACTGTTTCGGACCTTCTGGTTTCCTTGTCCTGAGCTACTGGAGTTAATAATAAATGTTTAACTGGAGCTGATCTGATTATTTAAGACCTTGTATGTGATGAGAACAATTTTAAATTTGATTGTGGATTTAACAGGGAGCCACTGAAGAGAAGCCAATATAGGAGAAATATGTTCACCATTTCTAGTCCCTGTCAGTACTCTTGCTGCAGAATTTTGAATCAACTGAGGTCTTTTAAAGGATTTTTATGACATCCTGATAATTACTTTACTACAAAGTTCTTTGCATACGACTCCTGTGTTCTGCTAAGCAAAAAGGATCAATCCATAAACATGTCAGCCTCTCTAGGCTTAATTTGTACAACACATACACAAACCCCTATGCTCTATGAGAGAATTTGCCCTAAATAAATAGAACCTACTCGGCTCAACTGCACTCTACTCCGTTATTAGTGTTTTCCATTTCATGGTAGTACCTGGTACCAGGTGCTAGTTAGTATCTACACAACCGACCAGTCAAGCAAGCTGAGTCGTGCCGAAAATGTCAGACTGCAGGCCACTGATTGGCCATGGAGTGATGTCACTGGATGAATCACGAGGGGAACTCCTTCACAAGAATCAAACAAACACAAAAAGCCATAGGTGCAGATACACATCGCCTCAATGTCATATATTGTTGTGGTGTTTGTGTCAGACACAAATGACGTCACAGGACATTCGGGCCACCTTGCTTTAACAACCCCACCCACATTGAGGTCCATGTCCTTGTAATGGAAAACAACCAAAACTGAGTACAGTAAAGTAGACAAGAGTCGAGTCTAGTAGATGCAAGTGGAAAAGAGTTATATTTAGATTTTTATTTTTTTTAGTGTGTATTGGTCACAGGTGCAATGGGAAGGTGAGACTGGGCTTCAGGTAAAGCCTGTTTGTCTACTAGGGTGAAGTAAATTTCCTCATCAGACAGTGAGTGTATGGGCTCATGTAGAGGTCTGTGTTAATGTGCCGTTTTTTGGGACTAAGAATTTGCATTACAAGGCACAAACTGCATATGCACACCAGAATGTGGACTTCAAAGTAGTATAACAGCAATGACTACTCAGCCATCAGTTCTCCAGCGGTCTGTGTTCATGTCTGCAATGCAGAATCTACTTTGAAACTTGAAATCCCACTAACACTTTGACTGAACTCCCGAAAACCCAGGCAGGGCAGGAGAGGTTCGACCAGAGAGCCAGGCGTTCTTCACATTCCACACCTCAGCCTCAAGCAGCTCTGGTACGGGTATGACTAAAGTGAGCAAGTGGGCTGCTAGGGTGTCAAATGTAACACCCTTTGGGGCGCTAATGGTGTTTGTATCTGATACTCACAATTAGTAATTTCAGGGTCTGCAGAGCGAGCACAAGTGGCTTGCCTGAAGTCTGCAGAAAGTTATGATGGCATAAGACACAAGTTCAGGAATGCAGCTGGCATGAAGCAGGGTGTCAGTAATTGTGAGAATTGATAGTCGACTAGTCACTGCTAACTAAAAATAAAGACAAGATGATAGTTTATTAAATTGTAATGAAATCTGCAGATTGTTTTGGTGCAGTTTAATAAACTCAGCCGTCTGCTCCTTGCTATCTAAAATATAACAGGACACCAGAGTCCGGTGTTCTGGCCGGCTATAGCGTGCCTTGAACCCTGGTTTGCTATCGAGCTAGTGGTAACAGATGAAAACGTCGGAGCGCTTTTGAAAATATGTGGGGTCTTGATAAACTGAGCAGATATGAGGTTTACACAGCTACATTCTCGCCTGAAAACATGTTACACATTTATTTTGTGACCCAGAAAGAATAATAAGAGTAATATTAAAACTAACTAGCCATTGTTGAAAACTGAGCAGGGCCGCGCTATAAATTCTGTGACACAGCTTCTTCTTCTTCGGGGTTTAACGGCAGCTGGCATCCTTGTACATGCAGTGCTGCCATCTTCTGTTTCAGTCTGTTATTACACTCTTAAATCCTACAAAGCTTCAAACGACGTGTCGACTATTAAATTAGTTGTTGACGATTTTGATAGTCGACGTACTCGTGACTAGTCGACTAATCGTGCCAGCCCTGCTGTCAGCTTATCTAATTCAAGTGGTGGATTTGCTTTAGGCGAGCAGAAACTGTGCTTTGTAAGGTCAATTTTGAACTTTTGCCAACACTTTGAAACTATTCTATTGCTTTTTTATTACTCTACCAGTTTGAATTTCTTTCTTCCTTACACTCTGTTTTGTATTGTTGACCTCCTGCTGTTATCCAATAACATATTCCATAATAACCCGAAACTAGAACATTTGTTTGAAAGACAGCAATAAAAAGGTGTGTTAGGGTCAGAAAATAGTGCTGAGCGAAACGACCTGCGGGAGATATTTAAAGGATTCTGTTCTTTCTTACTTCTGTGATAAGAGGTAAATTAAACAAAACTGGTGGCGGAAGATGTAGGAGGAGAATATTGATTGTGCAAAGGTTAGTCTTCAAATATAAAGCATATAGTGTCGCAAGGAAAATGTGATCTACTATATGATCAAGTCTAGCTGGTTTGTTTACGGAAAAAGGACAAAAAGCCTTCTCGAATCTTTAAAAAGGTGAACACAACAATCTAGAAATAAGGACTTAACTGGTCTTTCAAATGTTCAGAATGCTAAGACCGAGAAGCAGGAATAAAAATATAGCTTTTTTTCTAACATTAGAATTTAAGATTACAATCTCAAAATATTGCTCAAGGGTTTTGATCCTGGCACAAAAGGAATCAAGCAGCTCTAACGTGTTAGCCTAAATTGATAGCCTACATACAAGATTTCCTTGGTGACGAGGACATGAGCTTGCTTGCAATGAGCTATATAAGCCAAATAGTATGAGTTTGTTCAAATTGTTTAATCATGAGTGGCATGAAAAGAGGTATTAGAAGGTCATACATATAAGTTGTCGTAAAGTGTAGGAAACTGTTGGATTTAGTTTGATGGTTGGAAACCATTATAAAGCATGGTTTCTAATATCTGATATTTTGTGTTTTATATTATCTTACAGATGATCTGATATTTAGAATAGAATAGAATAGAAAGTACTTTATTAATCCTCTAAGGGAAATTGTTGCATCACAGCAGCAAAACGGGAAATGTACACACATACAAATAAAAAATAAAAATAAATAAATAATAAAAAATAAAATAAAAATAAAAATAGCACTAAATACTACTACTAACACTACAATAGTAATAATAATAATAATAGTAACAATAATAATAATAAATAACAAAGTGACCAGTTTCTCTCTGTATGGAGCACAGAGAGGCATTGCAGATGGTGACAGCTCATCTCTTAGCCAGAGATGAGCTGTTAAACAGTGTGAGTGCAGATGGCAGGAATGATCTCCTGTAACGTTCTTTCTGACAGCGAAGCTGAATGAGTCTTTTAGAAAAGGAGCTTCGCTGTCTGTGTACAGTGTCATGCAGTGAGTGTGATGGATTGTCCATGATGGAGAGCAGTTTTGTCAGCGACCTCCT
>VURO01043390.1:3832-37753 GCA_015108175.1 Pelvicachromis taeniatus
TTAAAATTTTTAAATATAAAAAAAAAAAAAAACGTTTTCTTTTTTTTTTTTTTTTTGAAAATAAAAAAAAGAAGCTCTTTTAATGTGTTTTGCTTCTCATAACTTTAGGATCAATTACAGTTGCTTTAACTTCAAAGAGAAATGTTTCCATAAGGACAGATTTTATGCGAATTTCATGCTCACTCAGGTTTCACAAAACACGTGTCAGTATCACAGTGACGAAGTGAACAGTTCAGGAAAAAAACTAAATATGAAATAAATAAAATACAGCAGTTTACCATATTCACATTTTATTTCCCCATGTCTTCAGTCTTAGCTTTCATTTTCTGCGGTACAATCAACTCAAAATAAGTGACAATCCCGACAAACGCAACCCAGCATTGCGCTGACAGAAAGTAAAATGCAGGAGATATAAATATGACAAACACGTATCTCAGATTGTACCAAAATTACACGTGAATATCCCTCACACACGTACACGCACGCAGGACAATAACGCTGTGTTTCTAAGATGTCCCAAACAAAACTTAAAAGGAAGAAAAAGACAGAAAACAGAGCAGTGAAATGAGTTTAGAAGGAAAGAGGAGCGAAAAAATTATTGGGGGAGTGAAGCTGAGTGAGAGTGGATAATCAAATTGAAAGCAGAAACACACTTTAAGAGCATTAGCTGAACAGAATAATGGAATAACTTAAACTCCTGCAAATGTGCACACAGAGTCTGCACCCACACAGAATAATGACTCATGTACGTACAGGAAGCATTACAGAAAAAATACTTAATAATTTAAAAACAGCAAGCAAAAAAAAACAAAAACAATAAATCAACCTGTACAGGTGTAACAGAAACATATCTCTATGAGCAGAAAAAAAAACAACTATTTGACACTCAGCACCATCTGTTTTTACGCATGGGTCTGTCCTACACAAATCCACAGAATATACACACACGAGGAAAGGACGACGACGGGAAAAAATTCCAGTATAGACATTAGAGAAGTGTTACCATCGAGCTTTGGGCTGGACTCAAACCAGGTGACTAAAGATGAGGTTTCCACACTGCGATGTGAAAGTTTACTCGCATTCACTTTGTCTTTGTTCTGTGTCATTTGTGTTTGACCAAAGTGCACAAAGGTTTTCTGCTTTCTGTGCAGCTCATGCTTTCTTGTTCGTCACTACTTCGTTATACTAACACGGTTCATGAAAAAAACAAAAAAACAATGAAAACACCGACATGTGGCTGCTATACATTCCACCTAAATGTGTGACTGATGTTAGTTTGCTGTGTTTACATCCACGTTTTAAATACTGTACAAGGTTTGTCTTTATAAAGACGTGAACATTCTGCTTGTGTGTGATATGAATAGCTTCGGTTTTGGATAAAGCAAGGCAGAGAGCACATGGGTGATCAGGCCATGTGCCGTGTGGCCAAAGAGGGAAGGAAGTAAGGTCACGGCTCAAGTCTGGTTACATCTGAGCTGGTTCTCTATCAAACAATGTTAAGATATGAGAGCTGTTCAATCATCTGTGCATCCCATTTCAACACCGATACCTTGGCTTCTCAAAGGAAAGAAAGGAGGCAAGCAAAGAAGGCCTGAACAAACTAAATGACCACAAAGTTAAAGTGCAGGGCAACAATGAAGAAAGCTAGAAAAAGGAAATAAGAAGACAGGCAGATTGGATCTCGGAACTGGCCAGTACAGGAGATCCAGTTTCCCTAAATCGCCTGCAGAAGTGTTTCTATCAAACGCAGCGTCACATTTGAGAGGGCTTTCAAAAACTACAGAAGCTACTGACTCTATTATACAACTACAACCTTGGCAAGAAGCTTTAGCATGAGATTGGAGGTGGAAAGAAAAGAAAAAAAAAAAAAGAAAAAAAAAAAAAAAAAAAAAAAGAAGAAAAAAAAAAAAAAAAAAAAAAAAAAAAAAAAAAAAAAAAAAAAAAAAAAAAGGAGCAGCGAGTGGACCAGGGTTCAAGTTAAATGTCCAAAATGCCTGCTGGTTGCAGCCCTGTGCAGCTATATGTGAATCTCAGAGGCTATATGGTGTCTGAGGTCAAGGCTTACAGTTGATGATGATTAAATTCTGGTAGTGAAAGGTGAAAACATTCATTAAAAGCTTTGTTTTTTTGTATTACTGTGGCTTACATCAGTCTATCTGAAGTGAAAGGCAGGTGGAGTACCTTTAGGAGCAGCATGTCAGCTCCATGAACACAAGTAAATCTAACTGGGCGATGCACACCTGTGTGGTGCTTATGTTCCATTTGGATTTGTTTTTATAGCAGGGTCAGGTTTAAATCTATGCTATTTATCCAGCAGTCAAAGTGAGAAGTGTAACTATGTCACCTGTGAAATCTTTAATTTTAGATAATCTAAAAGCCCAGGCACTGGCTGTTTGTAAGCTCAAACCGCCAGGTACCGATGAGATTAACCCCGCAGCACTGATCCCTGCGATTAGTATGAGTCGGACAGCTGATCGAGGTGATCGGGATTCTCGTGGACGTTGTTGCCGTGCTCGTTTTCCGGCTCCGCGTCCTCATTGTCGCTTTCTGCGCTGTAGTCTATAGCCTCCAGAAAGGACGGCTCGTCCTCCTCCATCACATAGGTAGTTGGGCTGCTGGATAACAAGATAAGAGTCACTGCCACAGGTGTCATGGATGGTGGTTAAACTGGAAGAGTTGCAATGTTCAAATCATGTAAGCACAACCAAAATGTGGCAGGAGCTGCGTTGATTTAAATTCAATACCAGTAAGGCAGGCCATTATTTTTATTGCTGATGGAGTTAGCGATTATCTTGGACTGACTATTAAATTCTTAGTCAAAAAATTTGACTTAAAAACAAATCTTTTCTAAGCAAAAAGACAGAAAATAAAGATCTGAGAATCTAGATTTAACATTTTTGCTTGACATATGGCTTAAATGACTGATATATTCATAAAATTGCTGCAGTTTGTGACCTTAAATTTGAGGAAATGCTCTCTTTTCTCACATTTCTTCTGTTAAATGCCACATAAATAAGCATGCCCTGCCAGTAAGAGTAACTGCGTAAACACAGAACAAAAAGCAAATGCAAAAATCCAAACAACAAACCCCTAACTCATCAAAACGATTATACATATTAATATAACATTTACAAATCATAAAAACTTAAAGACCACTAACACACATTAAATGTGTGCTTTGACCAACGAGGCAGTTTTTTTTTTTCCTGTGGGTCTTAATGGTTAAATGCTTGCTGGTTCTTTGAGGTTTTAGTGGCTTTAGTGGGTTTTTAATGGTGTTAATGGTCTGAAATGTGATCCCAGGGAGACAGTCGATCAGGGGGGCTCAGACAATGATCTCCCCCCCAAGCTCGCCAGAGTATGAGTGGATGAGAGAGACAGAGATAGAGAAATTACGGATCAGTATATGTACAGTAAACGTGTATGAGGTAATGTGTGTGTGTGCGTGTGTAATGCATGTTGTCCAAGCAGATAATGAAAGCTATGTGTCAACCATTTCAGGCCATTACAGAAATATCAAACCAACCCCCCCCATTTTCTGTATCCACCAAATTGCAGTCATCTCTATATACCGTCTGTCTGAATATACAAATCCATATATGTTCATTAAAACCCAAATTACCCTCAGTCACACAAGGATAAACCTCCACATCTGCAGAACCTTGTAAATCGTTCTGGGTCCTTTCTTACTCGCATGAAAAAAACCAGACCCCATGCTCGTATCCACCCATTTAAGCACTCCAGTTATTTGAAGACACATCCCAGTGGCCACAATATCATCGTTGTGATGAACTCTTAAATGGTAAGTGGTACTATACCAAGCCCCACGAATAAAGCCATAAATCCAGGATGAGAGCAACCAATCCCAGAGGGTACTAATGCCCACATACACACACACAGCCACACAAACACTTTTGGAGTCCCTTAATGATCAGACACATAAATGATAAATGAATATATCAATATGAGAGTAGAGTAGGTTAGTAACAGAGAGACAAGGAGATGCAGAGAGAAAAAGAGGTAAGCATTAAGTGGTTTGGAACATCGAGCCATCACTTGGATTCGACTTCTTTAACAAAGCAGAAGTTAATGTATTAAAATAAGAAATGAAGATAACCTTGGTGGTCACGGCTTGGGTTTGGCCAAGCTTAATAATTTATTGGCTGTGTCGAACTAAGTACAATCTAATCTGTGTCGACCTCATATTTCTGAACTGGTCATTTCAATCGAGGTGATTAGATAATGCATGAAGATACAGGGGGGTTTTTTTTTTTTTCCTTTTAGGGTGAAGAGCAGTGCTGACTCACTGTCACTTCTTAAAATATGGATGAAGATGCCCAAAACTTGAGTGCAACTATGATTTTTGAATGAGTCTGTATTTAGATGTGGACACTAACTTTAGAGTTAAAGCTGCATTTTTCTTGTAACCTGTAAAACTGATGTAGATTCCATTTTTTCAAGACTTTAGTTAACGTTGGTTTGTCAAACGGATACGTCATTATTTCCTAATTATAGCGGGTCCTCTGGGTTCAGTGAGAAAAGTCCGACAGCCAAACATGAGGTCCGATTAAAATGTTAAAAATATTTTTTCTTTAAAAAAGGCAACTTTAAATTTGGCAACTTGTCACTCATCTCTGGGCCTCTTTCAGCGAGACCTTTATTTTTAATACTGCTCATCGGGAGTCTAGTTCTATTTCTATATTTCGAACCACTTCCATGTCTGGAATTTCACCACAAAGCTCAAACTTGTGCAGAGACGACAAAGATTGCGGCGCGTGATGACAGCTGGGTCTCCGGCTATGCCCGAGCAGTTTCCAAACCTAAAGATGGTACATCAGTTTAAGGTCACCCCACAGGGTGAGGCTGAAAGCTGAGTTCTCCTGCAAGGAGACGCCTGAGGAGGGGCACTCAGTGATCCGAACTGTAATGCGTGCAACTGTGTGACGGCGTACACCACACCAAAGAGGCACAAGTTTTTTGCCACCACAACATAATCATCGCTCATCACCCTTCCCACTCACCAGACTTGGCTCTCTGTGACTCTGTCAGTTTGCCCGAGATAAAAATCAAATTGAACAGCTCCCATTTTGACACACTGGAGAGGATCCAGCGAGCATCGCCGACGCACAAGTGCGAGGGACAGAACGAGACTTTCAAGGAGCAATCTTAAAATAGCAGCCGTGCTGAAAACTGTTCCGGAGGTGCACGAGAAGACAAGGACTGCACCTCATATAGTCTACGACAGAGTAAAATAGAGAGCAGCAGCAAATCTATACATGAACCATCTAGCCATCGCTATATTAAAACATCAAAACAGATACCAAACGTGGTCAATTTTCTGATAAATGCTGAATAGAATTCATCCCTTCTTTTAATCCTGTGCTTGATATTGCAGTATCATCCTTTCCTTTTATTGCACTGGGAATGAAAGAATAAGAAATAAAGTTACTGTACACTACTGTAACAAAGTGAACACTTTAAGACAAGAACAATAAAGAATCTAACTATAGAATACAAAGACCGATGAGGTTAGAGTTCATCTTAAGAGCTGAACTATAAAGACATTCGGTTTTACCATCCTTTGACACTTAGGGTGTATTAGGACACGCTGGGATACTGACTTTAATAAATCACTTTCCCACTTTGTTGCAAATGTATTCCAGCTATAGAGGGAAGCTAAACTCCACGTTCCACGCACATGTACTACCCTGCACCATCAACTACTTCACGCGGCTCTTAACAACTCTACTGTGTAGGTGTAAATGGTTTTATCAAAAGAGATCTTCTGGCTGTTTTAAGAAATAATGATGCTACTGACAATTATTCATGACCACTTCCCTCTCAGACCAAAGTTTTCATTATATTCCTCGCACATGATCATTGGTAGAATTTCAATGATGCTCACAGCAGCCCTGCATAAATTCAGGCCTTCATTTGTTTCTTGAGTAGTGCTTCAGAGCCAGAGTGACAGTCACACCGTTGAGAATCAGTGCCGAGGGGGAACGTGTCTGGCAGTAATGAGGATATTTGTGCAGATAAAAAAAGAAGGCAGTCTGTAATCATTTCCAGGTAGATTTATGGTAACGGAAAACATTTTCAATATCTCAGATATTTTGAGAAGGTTTCGTGAGGACAAGAACTCCACGGTTAAGAAACAAAAAGCTGAAAAACTTAAAAAGGAGGAAATAAAAGGTTTATGAGGAGATTTGTTTGTTTGCTTTATTGTTTCAATAAGACCAAATTCCACAACTGTGTGTGGCATGTTCAGATGACTGCATGACGTCTGTGCCGTGACTTTGCCTTTTCCACAATACTAACCTGGCCACTTTGGACTGTGTCCCAATAATATCACTCTCCAAATCCAGTAGGTGTTGGTGGTTCCGGAGCCCCGTCAGCCTCTTCAGCCTCAGCAGTGCCACGCAGAACTGAGCTCCCATCTCCTCCAGCTCTCTGGTGCCGATCTGAAGACCCTGGAGAGAACGCTAAATGGTAAATGGTCTGCACTTATACAGCGCAGTTCTTAGTGGTTCTACAAAGTGCTTTAAAATGTGTTTCTCAATTATCCATTCTCAAGCACACTCCGATGATGGCAGAGCTACCGTGCAAGGTGCACGGCTGTGATAGCGGGCAACTTGGGGTTCGGTGTCTAACACCAGGGAACTTTTGCAAGTGGAGAGGGTTGGGATTGAAACACCAACTGTGAGATGACTGGACAGCCCGATGTACCTCCTGAGCCTAACAATTCAAACTCCAGACGTTAACCAGAAAACAAACAACTCATACACATGCTCGCAAGTACTTCCAATATACTGACATATTCAAAAATAACTGCAAAGGTCAGAGTGAAATCTAGTTTAAAATGACTGCTGTGGGTTTTCTAAAGCTGCTCTGGAGCCTGGGGATGGAGTCATTGTCCAGCTTCAAACGCCCCAATTCTCACCGCCGCCAAGCACTTGGTAAGGAAACTTGTCATGTGGAGACATGATAATTTTTTTCATTTTCAGGGACACACATTCAAACGCATATGCACCCTCTCCTACAACCCACACAAAGTCGACACAGTTCATTCGTACAAGCAAATGCAAACTCACACAGGGACACACTAACCTTCAGTTCACCCCCCCCCCCCCCCCCCCCACGCCCCCCCCCCCCCCCCCCCCCCCCAAAAAAAAGAAGCTTTCATGTTCTTTTTTTTCCCCCCAGAGCAGAGCAGAAGGAGGAACATCTAAACTTGGCCACATGCAGCCACAAATCAGGAGACATTAGTTCCTGCACATCTGGACAAAAACTTTCATGAAAACCAGTAGGGGTCTTAATCAGAGCCAAAATGGCATTGTGGGACTCAGTGTTGGATGTTGACATTGGCAGTAATCAATAGGAAGGAAGTCAGCTGGGATGGAGCACCATGGAGTTAGAAAGAAGAAAGGAAGGCTACACAGTCAAAAAGGGAAGAAGGAGAAAGGACTAAGAAGAAGCAAAGACAAACAGCAGCACAGCTCCACCTGGTGGGCATGCAGAGGAGCAGAGGGGCACCTCCCTCTGAGAAAATGACAAGCTTGTCCAAAAGAACATTTTAATTTCAGGGTCATTATTTTTAACTACAATAAAATGCCCAAGTCTTTTATTTGTCCATACAATGGATGGGTACTGGTAAGATTTTACCTGCACTCTTATTGCTGCATTGCACATGTGTTAGTGTAAAATATATTATCATAAGTTTAATACATTGCAAACATCACCTGAGTAAGCAGATGATGCTGTTTGGTAATGTGACTCAGGTGCCAACAGCTGCAGTAATCTCCCTACAGGCAAATGTGTGAGTAACTATGAGCGATTATTTAATTATCACAAAATTAACTGTTGGCTGGAGCTTGTCATTAACTAGGAACATTAAAGGTAGTGATTTTACTTAAAGTGGAAACAACTGAATTTCCCTGCACTGTAGCAACTGACTGCTCTGCTTATTATAAGAACGCTGTGTTTGAAAGTCTTTCCAGAGGTGGGTGGGCACATGCTCACATGAAACAATTTCTTCACAGTCAGTGAATTTTCATTAAATGTAGCAAAAGTTGGGCAAAAGTTTTGAACAGTCTGTCCCATCTACACGACAGGAAAGTGTTGTCGTGATAGCAGAGCTCTTACGGCTCTGTTAAAATGAAATCTAAATTGTTATTATGCCAGACAAATACCGACAGTACAGTAGCACTGTTTGTCTGGTATTGGTACCAATTTAATACTAGTGTTCAGTAGCAATGCATACTGAATAAACAAATATACCCGTACCTTATATTTGCCCTGATCACAGCCGCAGAGCGTGCTCTCCATCGTATAGCTGCGTTGTACTCCAATCTCTCGCCAGACAACCACGCGGGCGGTTGCCTCTTTGGAGCGCTCCACAACAAAACTGCAGCTAGCCATGCTGAAGGCTGGAGCGATTTGGGACAGGATCTTGGGAAGGGTCTGAAGAACATGTAAAAAGTGTTTGAGAAGACTTGCGCGCGCGCGCAAGTCTTCTCAAGTCTTCTATTTCTTAAATAAAGAAAATCAGGAATCGATATAAAGCTATAGTTATGCAAACCTGCAAATTTAGGGTTTTCATTCCCAAATGCAGAGAGTACCAACAAACACATTTTGATGTTACCAGACCAAACAAAGAATGTGGGGAAAAAAATACTACTAGTCTTTGCAAAATGAGTTTAAACACATTTGAATATGTTTGTTTAGACAGTGTTAAAATGTTAACAAACAGAACAGGTACCATTACAAAGATTAAGGACTTACTCACTAAAATCAATATCTTAAATATAGTCAATATGTAGGATTAACTGTGTGTTGGTGTAATTATCAGTTGACTGACGATATGTCTTTTCTGGAGTAATACGAGTACAACTTAATAATGGTGATTCAAATTCAGCCCAATTAATATCCACTGATATGTTAACTGTACTTTCAAAAACTGGGGAAGTCTGAGAGAAGTATAAGTAGGTTTGTGTGTACTGTTGGCATTCACCCTGTATCCAAGGTCCTCGTGCAAGTCGCTTGATGTAGCACTAATATTGGACTGCCAAACTGTCTCCTTTACGCTGCAGCCGTACATGAACACATTCTTCTTCCTGGAATGACCGTGGTAGTCGCAGAACATCTGTGCATGCACGCACACGTACATGGAAAAGAAGTACATTGAATAGTTTTTTTTACCATGACACTAAGACTCAAGTTATAAAATAATGACATTCTCTGGTCAGTTTGCAAAGAATAACAGCCTCACCCCTCTTTGTGCCTTTAAGTCGCCACCTATTGCAGTATAAATAAAATATGCCATTATATGTAACAGAGGCCAGCACAGGGTGTAGTTTATGATAGCTCTGTGTGTAATAAAACTAATGTGGTTATTTACTGATGTAAAGTTCAGTGAAATCTAGTGAAAAAGCAGCCAAACAGGATGTACAGCTGGATGGAGAAAAGAAAAATGGTGTTGCAAAGTGGAAAACGCCCCTAGAGTAATTCCAGTTAATTAGAGGTCATACCAGTGGTGCCCTCTGTATGTGTGCAAGGTACTGCAGCAGGCTCTTAGTGTGGTAGATGGTAGGGTGGAGCTCAGGATTGGGATTCTGCCACTGGCGATTCAAATCCTCTCCACTCAGAGAACAACGATGACTACAGCAGAAAGGAGATGGCAGAAGAGGGGAAGGATACAGAGTGGAGCACAACAGAGCAACAGCTAGAGAATCCTTCAAGACAACATTTGATAAAAAGCTGTGACCACAGTGCAGGCCCAGGCTCGGCAGAGTGTGGGTGATTTGGTGTGTATACTTGAGAGTTATGAGTGTGCGTTAATTTAGTTCCATTTCTTTTTACTCACTTCCCATTTATAACTCCATCAGGGTTGAGCATGGGCACTATCTTGAAGATGTAGGCCTCCCTCAGGCTGGCTGCCAGTGGGCTCGTGCCCATTAGGAATTCCAACGTGCCCTTCATTACCCAGCTGGCATTGGTCTCTCCAGGGTGCACTCTGGCAGACAGGAAGATCAATGGACGGTTCCCTGAAGAGCGAGAAAGAAAAAAAAAAGTTCAACACAAACATGAGCACAGGAAGATGGAATGAGAAGGGAAAAAAATCTTCAATTTAAAGTTTTTTTCACAGCAAAGAAACAACATCAGTGTAGTGCAAAACTATTCGGAAAATAAGAGTATGCCCTGATAGCTTCAGGCTGTTTTCCTGTTGTACTAGTCATCCAAATGTTCCTGTGATATTAGTGAAACATTTCTATCAGTTACTGGGGAGGTTTTTCTATTAAAGGACCCATAGAAATTATCACCAAATAATGACAGATTACTTGTGATAAAATAACCTCGTGGATCAAAACTCTACCTTTTAAAAGAACCTGAAAGAATCTGCTGAAGGAGTCGACAAGATACTCAAGGAGATTCATAAAAGCAAGTAAGTTGGACTTTCAGGCTCCCAGCAGTCAGGAATAATGTTAATTGTAAGGATGACAAATTAGGTGTACCTGAAAAGCCGTTTTTTTTCCTTTTTCTTATGACCTTTTTTTTTTTTTAATCAGGGCATCTGGCATCTGTGTTTTTACATACACGTGATTCCCATGATTGTGATTTTGCTGCACACACATGGCAATTTAATTGGATAACTCAATGATTTCAACTTTCTAGAGCCCAAATACATTTTAAGTAACTTTGTTTCACCAGAACAAACCTTCAATATCAATACTTTCCACAAGTTCCTGAGTGCAAACAAAGCAATGAATCCAGCAGTTTGCAAAATCTATTGAGTCCAGATTTTTCTGACATTTAAAACCACACAGCACTGCTTCCTTGACATTTATTGCCAACACTAGAGAGAACTATATAGCTTTACCTAAATAAAAGACACATTTCCATATAGATCTACATTTATTTACTCACTAAACTGACAGATGTGATCATTTGAGTTGGACTCGGGCATGGCAGTGATGGTAAGAAGGGGGCAGGTGTTCCCCCCGAGAGTTTCGCACAGCACGTCCTGTCTCAGGTAGATATGAGGGGTCCTCAGTGCCTCCAGTTTGGCCAGGTGCATCTGCGTACAATGACAAATTGCAGCTTTTAATCCCACTCCCATCCACAACTTCCATTTGAACCCTCAGAGCTTTTGGATGTTTCTCTTTTTATATTTCATGGTTGTATTATTCTACTGGCTTTAGATTCTGTTTAGCTGTTGAAGTAATTCTGTGAGGCAGCTCTAGATATATGCAAAGAAAATTTAATGTAACCATTCTCTTGATAAGTGTGCAGTAGAATGACAGCTTATAATGATCTGAATCAGGGTTCAGATTACACGTTTGTGATGTTTAGCAACAAGGGAACAGAGTGATAATTACTGTATGTGTGAAAGATAAGACCCAAAATATAATTTCAGTATTCTTGAGGTCACACATTTCCTTTAGTTCCACTTAATACCTTGAGTGTAGAGTATGTATAAGGATAATGATAGGCAAAGTAGCAGACATCATCTTTATGGCTGAAGGTTGTGCTGAAGGTCAGAGTGAAATAGGATTTTCCTTTCTGACCACCAGCTGCAATGGAACTCCTTGCAAAGTGATTCCTATGAGAAGGAAGAACACTTCGTGAGTATCTGCTGAACGCCAACAACACACACACTCTGGTTCATTAGAGATCTCTGCAGGACAATACATTACATTTCTCATAAGATGCTGATTTTATAATGTTTAGCTTTGTGTGCTAATATAGGAAAATAGTAAAAGTGGAATCACAGTCAAAAAACACTTGCGCAAGGGCTGGAAGCTATACTAAGTTGTAGTATGGAATGCCTACATGAATCCACTGGATGGCGCTGTGGTAATTTCGTGAAATAAATATTCCTGGCCTAATCTGAGCTGTGGAAAACTAACCAGGTTATAGCTTTATTATTTCAGATGTTGCATGAAGTGAAGACAACTGGTGTGAAATATGAGACACCGCAGAGGCCTGTGAACCCTGTTAGATATAGAATGGTCTTTGGATGTCAGCTGGTGCTTGGGTATATGTGTATGTCCACATTTAGTTGCTGCTAAATTCCTTTTGATGAGTGCAAAGCCTCTTGAATGAAACTAGTCTCGCGTTTATCTGAGTTTCTTTTAAGTTTCTTTCCTAAAATTTAGAGTTAAGATGAGACAAAAGGTCATAAACAGGTTTGGTCCTGCTGTTAATTTATTACAACTATCAAAGCAAGGTCTCTCCTCTGGGGTGAGGCGATGACCACACTGTAAATTCTACTTTTCTCTGAAAATATACCTTATAACTTTTTGTCGCTGTAGATATAAAATATATGATAAAATGCACTCAGTGGCTACCATATGAGGTACATCATATGAGTTAGAATCAGGTTGGACCACCCTTACTTCTTCATGGTGGAGATTTTGGTTCATACTGACATGATGCTGTCACACTGGTCTATGACGTTAATCAGTTATTCCACCACATCCCAAAGTTGCTCTATTGGCCTGAAATCCTGTGACTGTGGAGGTCATTTGAGGCCAGTGAACTGATTGTCATGTTTGCTTATTATTGATTATTTGAGCTTTGTGTATGTTATCCTTTTAAACAACAGTACTTTTATTATTCTCCAAATCCTCAACTCCTACACCATTACACCACAAATGACAAGCCTGAACAGTTGATGGATGGCCCAGATGGATCTGTGCTTTTATGTTGGTTATGCCAAATTCTGAGCCTACCCTCTGAATGTCACAGCAGAAATTGAAACAGATTAGGCAAAGTTTTTTCAGTCTAATATTGTCTAATATTGGCAAGACCAAGCAAATTTGAGCCTCAGTTTCCTGTTCTTAGCAACAGGAGTGGCTCCACGTGTGGTCTTATCTTGCTGTGGGCCATCTGCATCAAGGTTCAACATGTTGTGCTTTCACAGATCCTCTTCTGCACACCGTGGTTGTAACGAGCGGCTATTTGAGTTCATTTTTGCCTTCTAGTCACATTGAAGCAGTGTGTCCATTCCCCTTTGACCTGTGGTGTCAAGGCATTTGCACCCAGAAAACTGCTGCTCACTGGATATATATCTTTTTTGGGCTAGAGACAGCTGTGTGTGAAAATCCTGGTAGATCAGCAGTTTTTTTTTTTTTACTCCTTAGACCAGCCTGTCTTGTACCGACAACTATACCATGTTAAGAGTCACCTTTTATCCTCATTCTGATGCTCAGTTTGGTTTTCTTGCCCATGTCTACATGCCTAACTCCACCGAGCTGCTGCTCTTTGATTGGGTGATTAGATATTTGCATTAACAAGAAAACATGCATCTAATAAAGGTTCTAAAAAAAAAGTGTGTGTAAGTCAAGTGTTACATAGGTATATAATACTTATAAATATACACCTAATCTTGCTTTAGAACTTTTGATTTTCTGCT
Organism: Pelvicachromis taeniatus; assembly: GCA_015108175.1. Lineage (NCBI taxonomy): Eukaryota > Metazoa > Chordata > Actinopteri > Cichliformes > Cichlidae > Pelvicachromis > Pelvicachromis taeniatus. The sequence goes on from VURO01043390.1 coordinate 17,247, forward strand.
CAACGTTGCCCATTTCACTACAATATGATTGCACCTACTTGTAGTAACAGATGTCTGTTCCCGTTCTAACCCAGCAAGGTCTGCCACTTATTGCCTCCTGCACAGAATACATCAGTACCTGCATGCCTACACACACAAAGATGCACAAACAGTGAGAAAGCCCAAACACAAAACAAGTCAAACTGTGCTGTGCAAATGCTCAAGCAAATAACAGTCAAATTTTATTACTGTGCCTTTTAATACAGTCAAATCCCATGTCTGCTATATAAAAATCTTTAAAACAAATAAATAAAAGTTCTGTGGGTCAGTTTGTGATTGTTCTCACCATAGTTGAACTGGCTGTTTGACTTCTCACAGTTAATGAGGTTGAAGCGGTAGGTGGTCCCAACACGCATCCCACTCACTTCGAAGTAAAACCACTGGTGGTAGTGATTACTGTTGATGTCTGAATTCAGCACAAGGTCATACTCATACCTGAAGAAATACCACAGAATAGACTCTAAATATGAGCCCAAACATCATCAACCATAAAGAAACATTTTAGGCGTTTAATATTATTGGAAGTCACACACAGTAAATGCTTACTGCAGTTTTAACTTTCATTAAAGAGTGATTTCTGTAACACTTTATACTCCATTGAGTATTACGTACTTACTTTCTAACTTGAACTGCCTTTCTGAGGTTACCAGACTCAAACTGAGAGTTAAACTTCAGTGATTCACCACTGTCTTCAATAACAGGGCAACTGAAACATAAAAAATAATATATAGTAAATGCCACAACTCTAATTATAAGGACAAATGTAGCTTTTGTTAGTACCACTTAAAAGCAAATGCTCAATAATGGAAACAGAATTCACATCCACTTAACCCTGATTGATAAAAAGCTTACAGGCTCACCTGGGAATGTCCAAGTCATAAACTACTTTATCCAGGATATCATTCGGGTGAATCAACCTCTCAATGTCCTGGAATATCTTAGATCTGCAGCGTAAGACCCAAAAAGAAACTGTTAACACACTAAAAGGATAAGTATTCTTTCTATTGCTTATTAATGAGGATGACCTCTCACCTCTGTACACCATAAACTCTTTCCAGAAGGGGTTCCTTAAATGTTGGAGCTACATGGCCAAAGTAGTCTGGGTAAGCCACTTCAGCGTACTGTGGGACAGAACGCGTCCCCTTCACCATCTCCACGTATAGGTCAGGGTCATGCAGCGGGAGGAGGAGGGCTGTGTCAGGCACCTCCAGAACCGCTCCTTCCCCTCCCTCATCCTCAGCACCCTCTGATCCACAATCTGAACCTCCTCCTCCCACACGACGTGTAGCGATATCCCCCAACAGCAGAGGTGACTGTATGTGTCTTGTAGCACTGACTGGGGAACCCTCTTGTTTCACTCCCTTTAAACCTTCCTCTACATTCAGAGCACCCTTGTCTTCTAGAGAGACGCAATCCAGTGCATGTGGTAGTCCCTGTTCTATCATCTGGCCTTGAGGAGAATGCATGGAGGAGGATACAGTTGTTCGCCCATCTGGGATAGGAATGTGAGCCTCCTCTTTTTTGTCATGGTCCTTGGTGAGGTGGATCGTGTCCAGTTCTAGAGATGCTAGAGAAGCAGCGGGGGTCCGAGAGGTTGCAGAGGGAGGTGGCTGTGTGTGTTTGATAGAGTTGCAGATCTCCTGAGAGCCTGATGTCGCCATGTGCTTTGGGGACAGGGCTTGAGCTGTGGGGACTATGATTGGACGAGTGGATCGAGTTGAGGATGATGAAGAAGAAGAAAGGGATCCTGATGAAGAAGTAGTAGAGGCACCTTTTGAGCCTTCAAAGTTATACCCCTGCAGGAACAATATATGACGCTGACAAATATGCAAACGTTTAGGCACCTACCCATCATGCAATATCAACACCATATAAACACAGAGTCAAGGTCTTAAAGAACTATGAGGACCAAGGAGCTGTGTAGAAATACTGACCTGAAAGTCTTCAGATAGTTCCAGAAAGAATCTCTCATATACCCTCAATTCCTCGAATGGACGACCAGGGCTCTTTGTGGGATTTAGCTTGTTCAGGTCAGTCTCAATGTCATCGTTCTGATTGACAGGAAACAAAGGAAGAAAAACTTCAAATTGTCTGTTACACATTTGTATTTCGTCTGTCAAGACTGCTCCAATCTAGGTTTTATGAGGTTCACCAGATATAGATGACAAAGTGATTTGAGCATTCAAAAATGGCCGGTAAATTATGACTGCCCTCTACTGGAAATTTAGGAAATTACAGATATCAATGACTAGGTATGACTCATGAAAATGTATGATTTTGCATTTTACAAAACTAACAATGAGATTATAATTTTCAGTGCTATTAAAGTTTAATTGTGAATCTAATATCACATAGAGGCAATATGCTTAACATAGTGAAAAAGTGTACCACGTGTTAGTCTACTGTTACCATGTGAAATGTCCCACATGCATGCGACTATTCGGTATTACCAAACTGCAATGATCTTTCTCGTCCTCCTCGTTGTCGGTATCAGTTTCTGCCTCAGTCTCCTCATTATCGTCGCTTTCATCCACCACATCATCCACTGGGTACGACACACACATACACAGAAATTATTCACCTGACATTTCTGTTTGTCTTTTGCCCACGCTGGGGGAGAGGGAGGCTTATTATTTCTGGAAATGTGAAAGAGGCCAGCACATGACCAGAACAGTAGTCCCCCCAGAGGATTCTGGTCAATGAGTCGTAATGCTATGCCCAGAACAAAGGAAATGTTAACAAAAAGATGTGAGCAGCCATGGTCAAGAGATGGGTGATCAAGAGAAAGAAGAAATTATGAGCATGTTTCTTCAAATACAAATTCAAGAGCTCACTGACATATTTGAACTTAAACGAGTCAGCACTTCACTCTGAGGCATTTACTGAGTTATCAGTTGATTCTGTAATAACTGATGTATATCACTGTTTTACAGAGTTCTTGTTTGATTCTACACTCTGCAATAAACCAAAAAATTAGGTGGTAAAAGGTGTAAAAACAACAAGAAATTTAGAACTTTATGGATCCGAACTTGACGTGTAACCTTTATAAACAGAGAACGTGTTGCACTTTTGCAAAATATTCATCCTCAAAAAACAGACTGTAAAAAAAGAAAAAAAATAAGAAAATAAGTCGACATGAAGCAATGGTGAGCTGGCCCTGATCTTCCTAATGGAGAGAAGGAAGAAACTGAGACTCTGGGTTAATCCAGTTCTCACGAGAAGACAGCAGCAGGGAGACTATTATGGTTTGGTCCAGGAGTGGAAGCAGTATCACAGCTGCGTTTGTACGTTTCAGGATGTCAGTGGGGAGTTTGAAGTCTTGTAAGCAGAGTTGGAATCACATATGAGGAAGTAAAGAAATCATTTCAGGGAGCCAAGTTAGCCGGAGTAGAGTTCAGCTGCATGTCTGAGTTTTACAAATCGTATTGCACTATTTCCATGTCATTTCATATTCAGTACAGGTTTGAATTTGAGCTTTGAGCGCACTTGTTGCCACATGCAGTGATCTGATTGGTCATATCTGTTTATTCGGATCCGAAACAGCTTGGTTCGAAAAAATGTAAACGCTGCAAATTCATCCAGAAAATATTACTCAGTCTGTGTGAATGGCGGCATTAAGAAAAGGTCAAAAAAAAAATTTTTAACGCATGAAATATTCACACGGATTTTACGTGTCCGGTGTGAAAAGGCCTAAAGAGAAAAGAAAAGAAGCTCAAATCTCTCATCGCACAGCCTGTGGACATGATGTAGGAAGCAAATTAGCTGCGTTAAATGCAAGAACGTACAGTATGTCTAATAGTGGGAAAGCAAGACTATGCAATGTGCTCTTTATTACCAACACATGTCATGTGTTAGTTTAGTAAAGTATGACGTGAGGTGAATGAGAAAGAAATAGTGAATCTATATAATCTGAGAGTTACGTACGTCTTACCCTTCTTTAAGGGCTTGTTGATGAGCTGGTGACTTGTTGTTCCTGTAAGGCACATTGTGTGCAGCAGTGTCATGAATGTTGTCATTAGCCATTTAGTATTATTTATCTGTATATATGGTATGACGTGTTGAATCTAGCAGTTACGACAGCAATAATAAAAAAAAGTGTCTGTACTGTATAATCATAGATGGAAGGCATGCACAAAAACAGTGATAAGCTGGGCCACAACTCTGTGTCTGTGTGTTCGTGTGTCCTGCGGTCTCACCCCCAGGAGGCTGGCTGTACACCTGTGCAACAGGCCCAACTGGAAGTACATGAGGCAGCTGGTAGTGGAAAACTGATTTAATGGTAGGCACGGGCAGACGGTTTTTAGGAAAACACTTCCTCATGATGAGACTCGAAGTGTTGATCAGTGGATCCAGAGTTCGCACTGGCAGACACTCCTAGAAACAAAGCCACAGAAAAATCAGAGAGAAGCTCAGACCAAAACGTGTATGTGTGAAGTGCTTCTGTTTTGCATGCTTTAACTTCTTGTCATTCACATGTAATTTCCTCACTCACAGCAGATGTGTTGTAGAGGATCCTCATGCCATCGGCCTCTATGAATGCTTTTCTCCCAAGTTTGATGTTGGTAATATTCCTGAGGCAGACCAACAGCCCTTTGCGAATCAGCATGTGACGATGACGTGCGTCATTGCGATGCCAATCCAGGTACAGAGCCAGTAAGGCGGGCACATGACCGCCGTCCACTGCACGACGAGCGTTAGTTTCTGAACAGGGAAGTGAAAGAAGAAGAGAAACCACTGCTACATATCACTTTGCAATTGTGTGGCGGGCCAGAAAAAGACAATGAAAATAAAAGCAGTAATAAGCATACAGTACATAGGAGAAAGTCCTATGTATGTATGACACTAAACTTTAAGTCTTTAAGGAATTATTTATTACAGTTTTTGCTCCAGAGCAGAAAACATAATAAGTCAAGTACAGGCAAAGGATTAAACAACACTAATTAAGGACCACTGAGCTGTTTAACGCAACAAACTTAAATTACTCACTGGATTTGAGAAGTGCTCCAAGTGCATCCAGAGCTACCCTGTTGATTTAAAAGCAAAAAAAGACAAGATAAGCAGTCTGTCCAACAGCAAATATCACAAAACTATGGCCAGAGGCATATGGATGTTTCAGGTCTGCTAAGGAGCCAGCATTGACAGTTAGACACTCACTTAAGCAGGCTGGTGTTCTTCTTGCTGTATGGTGCTATAATCTTGAACATCAGTTCCACCACTCCACTCTTGCCCAAAGAAATAGCATTCACCGCTTTATGAACAAATACACAAGTGTAGCAACATCAGGTAAGAGGAGTAATCAAAATCAAGCACAACTTGATAAAGTTGATAAAGACAGCCAGTTCAGTTACCGTATATCTGCTAGTAGTGGCCTGCCCGTTTCTAATAAACGCCGGTTTGAGAACATATCACGACAAATAGACGCCGGTCTCCGATAGCAGCCGGTCTGCTTTAAGCGCCGGTCATTTTGCCCTTTCGTCTCCACTGATAATTTTGTTAAATCCGGAAATGTTCCTCCGCGGTTGTTGCCTACATTTTGTGTTCGTAAATACGGTACCATACCGTATTTTACTGCCAAATGAACTCCGTTTACCCATCACCATTCCGTCTGAGAAGGGAATAAGAGCCGGTCTCCAACAACCGCCGGTCTCTTTTAAACGCCGGGCCGTCCGACTAATGTTTTGAATAAACACCGGGGCTACTATTGGAAGATATACGGTAAATTATTTTTATCAGTTACTGTCAGAGATTCTGTAGTATTTTTTGTGACTTTTTTGCTTGAACGTCAACAGAGATAATAATAAATACTGTGAGAGCTTACAGGTACTTACAGTTAGCCGAATAAACCCTGAGAACCTGCAGGCAGGGCAGAAGGAGTTTGGCATTGTATAGATTATGTTTGATCAGGCTGATGGTGACGTTCAGAGCACCACTCAATCGGGCCTTCACACCAAACTTTCTGTCTGGACACACACAGGGTCCAATGTCCCAACTCAGTAAATAAACAATAGAAACTTTTGATTTTTCAGTAGTTTTCCTGTATTTTTGTTGCTGAACAGAGAACTTGTCTATTTTGCTTGTTGTTGTTTTTCTGCAAATGGCTTAATGTTTTTTCACTTATCCACTTACCACTGATAGCAAAGGCAGTAAAAACAGGACAAGGACATCATCAATGTACAACTTCAACATGTTTTTTAAAATAAACATTACGCAGCAAAAATGTTTCATAATGTAAACATAATGCTTTTTTTTTTTTACAAGCATGATGCCCAAAGCAAAACAAAAATGAGACCCCCCAAAAAAAAAAATCCCCCCAAAACAATTACGGGCTCATCCAGTGTGTGTGTGTGTGTGTGTGTGCGTGCGTGCGTGCGTGCGTGCGTGCGTGCTTTTACCTTTTGGGCCAGCCTTGGCTAGCAGTGAGTGCAGCTGTAGCATGAGTTCCTCACTGGGAGGCAACTCTTTGGCAGAGGTCAGGATTTGGAATAATATTCCTGTTCCTCCTTTGGACACAAACACACCCATCCTGCGACCCCTGCCTGAGACAGAAAATGATTGAAAGGATGAGAACCACATAAATTAGATACTGTAATTATTAGGAGGTGGGAATTTAACGCATTAATTGCGATCAATTAATTTGAAAAAAGATAACGCGTAAAAAAATAAATAACGCATTTAATCACACTGCATTTAAAAGCAAAGGGGAACTTTTGTCAATGCACAATTTCCTGGCATACTGATTACACTGATGCACACATCAGAGCTACAAAGAATCAGAAGAAAGCGCGTTGCTAGGACTGATCAGAGGCAAATTTGATTTCAAAAGACTACCCGACAGAAGCCTTGACAAAAACGTGGTTTTGTGTAAACTGTGCAAAAAGGAGTTTGCATACCACCGAAACACTTCAACCTGACAGTACCATCTAAATGCAATACATGTTGCAGTGAGCACAGAAACTGAGGGAGCTGTTAGCACTAGCAGTCCCAGTTCGAGTACCAACAAAAGGTGTTGGCATTCCAAACTTGATGAAATGATTGACTTCAGGACCCAAATTAGTAAGTCAACATCGGACAAACTTACAAATTCTCTCGCAAAATGGATTGCTCTGGACTGTAGACCATTGTCAGTCGTAGAAGATAGGGGATTAGAAAATGTGCTAGACTCTGATTCAGATGAGGAAGCCCTGTGTAACAGGGCGCTGAGTTTGTACAGAGCAGAATCCACCATCAGCGAGACAGACTACCCACTGCAGCGGTGGTCCTGTCAAGCAGGGACCCACTCACAGCTGTCTGTCCTACCGCAAGTATTTGATTAGTCCTGCCACTTCTGTCACATAGTAACAAAAAAGAGAGCTGCCCTGAGCTCTGAAAATGTGAACAGGCTAGTTTGTCTAAGAAACTGGCTGAAAGGGACAGACAGTAAATAAACATGGAGGTATTGTCAGTCCAATAGGTTTGTTATTTTTTGCACTAAAGTTTTTTGATGATCACACTGTTTTAGCTTAATGTACAAAATAAATTTGGCTAAGGTTACTCAGAGTTTAAAGGTGAAGCTGGTCAAATAAGCTTTTATGTTGTTTGTTTTTTTAAGAAGAAGAAGAAAAACTTGAAAAAGTTGAAATCATGTTGAAATTTTTATTATGATTATTTAAAGACAATACCATTTTGAAAATGTACTTAAAAGTACTTAAAATAGTACTTTATTTTTAAGTCTGTCCAATTTTGGCCAGGGATATTTTTTTTGTTTCTCCATTTTAAATTGAAATGCAGTTTAAATGCTTTTTTCCCCCCAAAATGAAAAGAGCTTGAGTTAACAATATTCATGTCCATGTCTATTATTTGATTCTGTCGCCCACTAAAACCCTTTTAAATTAAAATAACATTTGCACTTTGGGGCAGATTTTCTTTTTTGCGATTAAATGCGATGAATCTAGATTAATTAATTAATTACAAAGCCTCTAATTAATTAGAATGATTTTTTCATCGATTCCCACCCCTATTAATTATTAATCCAATAAAAAGTGTAATATAACACCACGTAACAATTTATTGGTAACAAAAATTAGTGGTTCACATTTTACCAATTGATTGTGTTGTTAGCGAATGAACAAACCTGGTGAACAAAAAAATAAGAAGAAAAAAATCCACTCACCCACAGTCAGCAGCTCACTAAGAATATACAAGATGTTCAGGGTGGTCTGAATGTCTCTGCTGTTCTGTAACAGTCACAAATAATACTTTAGTTAAAAATATTTGCATGGTAAATTGCAGAAATTTGTATAATTACCTTGACGTTACTCTACATAAGTGTGAAATCTAATTCCAAATTAAATTCAGGGAACAAAGTGCTCAAAAACTGAGCCGTAATGCAGAGTCACGTTTTGAAAAATGACAACCTTACTGCACCTATAGGAATTAAGAGGATAAGTAGCAGTCAGTTGCTGCTAATCAAATGAATTTAATTGTTCACAGAATCTGTATAAAAACAGACGTTTTGGCAGCTTGCTGGTCTGGAGTATCCAGCTGTGTGTTAACAAAATGCTAAGGGGGAAAGATATCAGCAATCATCTTGGAAACGACATTGTTGCTGTCCATGACTCTGGGAAGGGTTACAAGGCCATTTACAGACAATTTAAAGTCATTTAAAGTCCTTCATTCCTCAGTGAGAAAGATTATTCACAAAACAAAAAAGCATTGAAAGCAGCTGCTATTTTCCCAGGAGTAGACGGCCAAGGAAATTCACCTCAAGGTCAGACCATCTAATGCTCAAATGAACTGAGTTGATCTGAACTGAACTATCTCTGCAGACAGGCCTCAGTTAGCATGTTAAATGTTACAAGTTCATGACAGTTCAGCTAGAAAAAAGATTGAACAAGTGCGACTTGTTTGGAAGGGTTGCCAGGAGAACAAACGCTTCTCTCAAAAAAGGACATGGTAGCACGCTTAGGTTAGCAAAGTCGCATCTGAACAAACCACAAGACTTTCTGTCCTTTGGACAGATGAGACGTAAGTAGAGATGTTTGGCAGTAATGTGCAGCACCATGTTTGGTGAAAACTAGACACAGCATATCAGCACAAACAGGTCATACCAGCTGTTAAGCATGGTGGTGAAGGGGGTAATGATTTGGGCTTGTTTTGCAACCACGGGACCGAAGCACCTTGCAATCATTCAGGGGAACATGAACTCCTCTCTGTACAAGTACGAAGGACTTTAGAGTCAAATGTGAGGCCATGTCCCTGACAGCTAAAGTTGGCCCAAACTGGATGATGAAACAGGGCAATAATCTCATGCATAGCAGCAAATCTACAACAGAATGGCTGAAAAAAGAAAAGAGTCAACGTGCTGTAATGGTCCAAAGTTCAGACCTCAACTCGACTGCACTACTGTGGCAGGACCTCTGTGCATAAACCAATGCAAACAAACCTCAAAGACAATGTGAGAGATTGATAAAGTCATACAGAAAACAATGGGGTTTACTTAGTTTTTCACACAGTGCTTCTGCATTTTGACTTTTTGTTTTTGTAAAATAATAAAGTAATATTTTTTAATGATGTCCTGATATATAAATCCCTAGAAATATATTGTATACATGACTGTATGACAGCAATATATTTTTTAATGATTTCATAATACATTTCTTAAACATTATTGACCTCTGCGTTGCACCGCCAAAGCATATTTTTGCCCTTAGATTGGCAAAAAGCTGTGTATTGTCTTCAACAAGTCAGTAGCAATTGAAATGCATAAGAACAAAGTGTTGTTTGTGAACTGACCTCCAGTGAAGCCAGGATGACTTCCATGCCGCTGGAGCCTTTGGACATGACCTCTTTACCACTCTTCTCTGTAATGCACAGCAAAGTCAACGTGAACACAAAAGTGAAGATTAACAGATTTGCACAGCAGTTTGTTTTTGTTTTTTGTTGGAAATCACAATGTCATTTATACTGGAGTATGTAAAAACATCTAGTTTATTCACAGTTAGAAAACTCCTGCAACTCTCAGTGAGTACAAACTGCATCTTTAAAGCACATTTTACAACCATGTCCTCAACCAGTCTTTGTTTAGACACTGACCCACTCGAGAACATGTGAAAAGGGTGACAAGGTCTTGCAATAACCCCTAGTCGTTCTTCATCGTCCCAGCTCTTTAAATCCATACCCTATGTTTGTCCTGTTATTTAGGAGCTGACAGATTCCTGACCTCTAAAAAGGACAGTATTGGTCCTGTCCTGAATACAAAAGGACACTGAAGTACAAGTATTAGCCTTTGCAAAATACCCTCTGTAAACCAACAGCAGAAATTGTAGATGACTACAAATATAGAAATAAATCCCTTGAAATCATATCTCAAACTGGGATGTGCATTCACAAGCACATACATGCCAAATACTTTGCATATCTGAGGACACTTTCACATATACAAGTGCTCTGGAAAGTAAAGCTATGCCAGACTTTTTAAAGCACTTCAGCACCAACCCCACTAAATAATAATGAAGGGTCACACAAGGGTCACGGTTTTGTTTAAATAATGATGATTTGTTTGTTTATACAGTGGAACCCCAGGTTACGAGTTTAATCCGTTCCAGAACCAAGCTCGGAACCCGATTTGCACGTAACCCGATCGAATTTTTCCCATTTAAAATAATGGAAATTAGATTAATCCGTTCCAGCCCTCCCAAAAAGTCCCAAAAATATAATAAATAATGAAAAAAAAAACATGTTTTTAAATAAGAAACAAACATCAAAATACTGTATTAGTAAATATAAAAGATAAACCAACTTAAGCAAATATAACCTTACCTTGGCGGAAGACCATTGCAGTTAACGGAAAGAACGGCTGAGGAAGGACGGAGGAGGCACGATACGTACGGTACACGTACGGTAAAACTAAAACACTTTCTTAAACTTCAAACAAAACTAAAATTGCACTTTCTTAACTGTACGGACGTACGGACGTGAGCCAAGCAGGTGTCATCATAAAGGGATAAGCCTTGAAACGGCTCTGGGTAGAAGTTTCCGGGTAAGAAAGGCGAAGCGGAAACTAGCGGTTGTTATATTCGGGTCTCATTCACGACAGGTTTATTAATAAGTCAGGTGACTCAGGTTAACTCTCTGCCATGTACATCAACAGCATACAGCCTAACGTTCCGGCCCAACACCAACTTCCTCATGTCACACTCCAAAACATCTGCAGCAACACAATCCACTGTGGAACAAACCATCTTATAAACAATAATTCACATTATCACAGCGGTGACGTATCGGAGCGCGGCTCGTAAAATAGGCAGGCCTCGTACACCGGGGAGAAATTTTGCTCTGATCGCGGCTCGTAAATCAAAATACTTGTATACAGAGCTACTTATAACCCGGGGTTCCACTGTATAAGAATCCTATAAAAATTAACTGAACTTCAAGACTGATCAATCACCATTAATTTTAGCTGCAATTTCTAGTCTATAGCATCTAACTCACACATGAACTGAAGTGTAATATACCCCAAATCTCACTCTACCCACCCAAATGTATATATATGTATATATATTTTTTTATTTTACTCAAACTTGTTCAATAACTTTTATTTCTCCTTGTGGACTCTACCTGGCGTGTCCAAGGAAACCACAGATTCACGGTATCTCCTGGCGTAGTGGTAATCCATTTGAAGATAAAAAGTTAAGTTTTACATGAAACTGTGTCTATTTTCCAAAAAATCCCATTGAGGCTTCCACAGGAGTACTAAAACTGATTCAAAAAGCGTAACACTTTGACACCTCAAATCATGTGTTGCCAAAGAATGAAAGTCAAGGCTTTTCACTAACGCCTCAGTTGGTCAGTCCAAGCCTCCTACTTTTCAACTGTATGTCTAATGCTGCCCTCTGATTCAAGGCTCTCTGAAGCTGGTAATCAGCCCTTCTTCTGACTTGATACCTGAAACGAATCCACATACAGCTCCTATAATCATCAGCATAAGACAGCTCTCGTTATGCAGAGGGGGTGGGTGATACGTTACCACCAAATGAAAACAGACACTACATTTCCCACAGGATCCATCCAAAATGGAGATAAAACCCAAAATTATTTCAAAATTTCATTATTTTGGCAGTAAACCAAATGCCCAGGGGTACAGTATGTGGAATAATTACTTTCCTTTTCTTTTTTATAATTATTTCAACAGATGACATTATGTCTGCCCTTACAGCCCTGACATTCCCTTGTTCTTTCTCGTGGTATTTCTTGACTGCCTCTTAAGCTGCTGAGACCCTGAACTTGAGACAAGAGTACAGCAAAGTCTGTCCTGGGGTGTACAGTTACTGCGTGCAGGGTCACAGACCTCGGCACTTCCTTCTAACAGACGTCACGCTTATACACATTTCAAGTTGAGACTGCAGGCATGGTATTACGGACAGCCAAGCAACAGGTGAGAGAGGAACAGCTGATATTGCATGATTAATAGAGTCACAGACAAGCCTTTCCACTGTGCCCATCACTCATGATGGATTGGCTAGGTCTTTGCTTTGAAGAGGGAGGAAGTAACGAGTTATGGAAAGTAGAAAGATGAAATTTAAGAAAAGTAAGAGAGAAGAAGTAGTTGGAAAGCGGGTGGATATCATGATTCAGCAGAATTCCTCAAAGCAAAGGAGGAGGGACTGACAAGCACTGAGAACCAGTAACTAAAACTATGTGCTACAGGGCAATATTAGTTGGTTATTGTTATTGTTGTTATTGTTATTGTTATCGGTAAAAACAAACACAAAGTTTGCAAAAATAGATTTTTTGTAAGATAGCATTCATGTGAAGACTGATTTTTTAAAAAGGTTTATGAATGTTGAATGTTGTAAACACAGGATCAAAAGCATCTGTAAGTCTGTTAATATGTCAAGTCCTTTAATGTTTAATTGTTACAGCAGCAGAACAAGGCTGTTTGTTTTTTGTTTTTTAATTAGCATCTTGCTAACAGAGACGCAGTCATGTATCAGTGTGTCCGACACCTAGTGTGCCACCTTCTTCCGTTATGAGATTGTCTTCTCTGTTTTCCTTTCGAGGAGTAATCAGAGATTGGGTGACACATGTTGACTGCCACTGCACTACTACATCTCAATTTACACAGCAACCACACTTTAAGTTTTCCATGAATTGCTGCCTTGCTGAAGCTGGGCATGGAGACGTTTGTGAAATGTACAGATGGGTTAGAGAGGAAGAAACGTATTATGTACATTTAAAAGAATAAGGCCTTTTTAAATGGTTAAAAAAAACAAACAGACTGATTTACAGCAAGAACAAGTCTTGAGATTAAATTCAAACTATTCCAACAGGTGCCCAGCTTCTGCTGATAACTTAATAATTTTTCTGCAAACCCTCCATCTGTACAAAGACCAGATGTGTTTGAACAAACTCTAGAACTACACCATCTGACATATTAGGCATATCTACTCATTGTCATTCCAGTCCATGTTTATTGTAATAAAGATTTCTCAGCTAACTGTAGTCATATTGTGTTCTGGCATTGGGCTCAATTTGTGGGATCAACCAGAGACACTTATTGTGTTAGCACCCTCAGTGTGGGTGCATACACAGTATAAATAAAGATAAATACATCTTAAATGCTGTTCAAACTTCATTTTAAGGCTAAAGTTTTTTGAGAATTTGATTTTAATCAGTTATGACTGATGAGTCTATCCATGCATGACCATTAAAATAAAGGTTAGAGTTTTATCTTCATTCATTTTAAACAGGAGCTTTAATATAGTTGCACAAACAACTGCCCATTAGCAAGACTTGCATCTTGGAACTAAATATACTACTTTGAGGTTGTATGACTATTCCAACAACTAAAGATACAGTTTACAGACATGTGCATGTCTATACACGTTCATACATGTCCAACAGATACACTGAAGATCTTCCAAATAATTACAAGAAGGTAATTATTCTTGCTTCCACAAGTGGAGGAATTTAAATATCTCTTGATCTTCACGTGTGAGATTACAAATAGGTTGGTGCAGTATCAGCAGTGGAGTAGATGTTGAACGAGTCTGTTGTGGTAAATACAGTTGAGTCGATCTACAAATGATAAACCTCTGCAGAATGTCTGGGCTCAGCCAAAGAGATAAGGTGAGGAAAGGGATGGGCTCAGAGCACAGCAGCTACTCCAGATGTGGTTCAGGTATCTCACCAGGATGCGTCCTAGACATGTCCTACCAGGAGGACCCAAGACACAAAGAGGGAAACTACATCTCTTATCAGGCTTGGGAACAACTTGAGGAGGGAGCTGGAGGAACTGGAGAGGACGGGTGGAGAAAAATGTGAGGGCTTCTCTCCTCAGACCGGTGCCCTCATGACCCAGAGCCAAATAAGCAGCAGAAAATGGATGTATGGACAGAACCAAAGTCTTCTGTCATGATTAAGCATATGACCAAATGTGACCACTCCTCAGATGTCACTTTGATTAATGGCCCGAAAAATGTTTTTGCAGAAAATTATCAAACAACAGTGAAGCAAACCTTTGACCTATTTGGCATCACATCATGCGTCTATGGCATTTTACATTTTGTAAAACTCTTGTCATAATTAGTGCATTAACTCTTGAGTTTATTAAAAAAAAAAGTGATTTCACAGGAACCTTGACCTTTGTCCTTCTAAGCAGCTTAACTCAAGCCCTAGGGAACATTTGTAGCAAAAATATGGAGGTGATCGAAGACCTCTGATCAATAATGTTGAATACTTGCTTACATAAACCAAATGAATCATTTTGCAAATCACAAGGAACTTCTGTTTTATAACTTATTACAGTGCCTGAATATTTTGCTGCTGTTTCCACTGCCAGCACTGCAATTCAAGGCCAGGATTGTTCACTGAGATCGCACTTGGCTCAAAATAACAAAACTATACCAGAGTTCAGGAGATTACGTGTATCACTGTGCATGCTTGCGCACATTCTTACCCTGTGTCTGTATGAGATGAAGGATCTTTGTAGTGACCTGTCTTGCTGTTTCGACATCCCTGACATTGGACTCGCCATTCATCCTTTCCAGTTGGCCCAGGAGCATCACTATCCTGGAGTTACTGGGAACCCTTGTAACACATCAAATGTATTTTAATTTTAGAAGAATGCATCCAACAGGATAATTCAGCTGTATGTTTTAAAAAGCACAGGATGATCCACTGGGCCTCAATTATGGGAAGAGGTTAATGTTATTAATCACAATTTGCAGTTGGCACTGGATAACAAATGTAATGCATGATCTAATATGTGCAGTGACCTCATATACTCACACTGAGTCAAGTGTGTCTTAGCCCAATTTTAAAAAGCATCCAATAAAAACCGCCTTATTAATGTTACTTTCAGCAATGCCGGTGATTACAAATTGGCAGCCTACAATTATATGACTCTAAACTTCATTTATTAAAGCTTATCAACAAAGCTGTCTCTTTGTGCTTCGCTTCATTTCTAGAGCACTAATCCATCCTCCTCTTATAATCTTAGCTCAGTAGCACTCAGCTGGAAACTCGAGGTTAGAGGTCCGTTGTTGGTACAGCAACGGCAAATACTGGACAGAGAATCAAGACCCTGATTCTACCCAGGGGAGCAAAAATGTCTTCTATGTCCTTATAAAGACAGAGAGAAAAAAAGAGTTATTCTGTCTATAGCAGAAAAATGTCAGGAGTGAGGGAAGAATAGTTTATTAACAGAAAAAAGAAAACACAGAATAAAAAATAGAAAGCCTAAATAAACATACTACGTTAATCACTATGACAAACTCAGACACACACACACACACACAAAAAGATCTTGAAAAGTCAAAATACACCACAGGTTTTTCAAAGTACATTGCCTCAGCATTAAGGACAGCTGTTATTTTCAGTCTTGTCATATTGAATGGCTGTTTCAGGCAAGGTCCGCTAATTATCTACCAGACTCCGCTCTGTTGTACAAGAAGAAAAGCAGGGTCGAACCACTCTGCAAAGGGTCTTACAAGGTAAAACAGAACAAAAGTGGAAGTGCATCATAACACTAAACACTAACACTGAGACAGAGAGAGGGCACGAGAGTGTGAACAGATGGCAGTGACAGAGCAGCCTTCAATCAGAAACACATGCACAAATATCACAACCCCCATGCCTGTTTGTGTTCACATCTGTAACGACATTTTTATTTGCCTTTGAACCGCAAATCAACTCACCCCTTCTCTGTGGCCATTTTGGGCTTGTTCATTTTTAGTACATCAACATTTCAAGTCATCTGCAAGTGAAAGAACATGTAGATTAGATATGAAGAAGAAAATGTATTCAACACAATTTTAGAACCAAGCATGTTTGTCAACCTTTACCCCACTGGACTCCCTCTGTTGCAGCCAGGCTTGCTACTATGCCAAACCATTTCACAGAAAAGTTAAGTGTTCCTGGCTACAGTGTACGCATGCCTTATGAGGTCACGCCACAGACAAGAAGCTGTCAACTTAGGGGACACACTGAGCAGTGAAGCCACTAGTCTGCAAATACACAGCAGCTCTGCAGCAGACTAAAAGCCTGTCCTCTGTGTATCTGCCCAGCACTGCATGCTGGGACCACCTGCAGCTTCAGAGGGACACAGTACCCCTCAACTGGTTTCACACAAAACAAAAGGAGCTGCTCAACTCATCTCAGATATCCACACAAAACAGTAGCAGACAAGGAAATATGAGAACAAGGTTTGAAAGCACGCTAAACAAGTCAACTTGGTGCGGTATCATTAACCGAAACGGATGAGCAGACCAGAAGACTGGACTAGCTAGTGTGCTGCAGTTTCAAAACAGAAGCATTTATGGGCTGAGATAAGATTGGTCGTAAACAAGTGTTAGAGCGGGGTCATAACTGTTGCCTAATGCCATTTACTCCATTATTTTTAAACACAGGGGAGTTTTGTAATAAGGTTATGCTAGAAATGACCATATTAAAACACTTCATTACTTTAGAATTGAAGGTAAATAAGTAAATAAGACCTTTAATCCTTAACGAGACTTTTGTAAAGCTTACAGAGGAAGCTTACAGGCCCATCACCCGTTTTACCAAAAGGCTACAGCCTAATCTAAGAGTGACAGCACAATCTATGGTCACGCCTTTGTTACAAACGCCTAAAAAAGAGCACAGATGTAACTGGAGGTCAGACCCGTTTAAAAAACGTTTAACGTTTAAAAATCTGCTCAAAGCAGTTATGAAATCTGACATGTTATATGGTCAGCTTACACAAGACTGCTGTAAACAAGTCGAAATAACCCTATAGCGATACTTCACAATCCCCGATCCTAAATCCTTTACGAAACCTTGGTCGCTGCTTTCATTACACCAGCCCATGGGGGTTGTCACTGTTAGCGGGTTATTGGTGGAAAGGTGAACAGCTAGGCAAGCCTCTATACAGTTCATGTTTACAAGATGCTAAGTCAGACAGCCTAGCTGAAGCTGGTGGCCGCTGCACCTGCTGGGCTAGTCACTCATTAACGACTGGCTGTCTGCGCCAGCAGGCTAGCTAACTAAAGAATATGCTAACAAAAACAGCACATAGTGTATGTTAGCTGAAGCAGTGGTTCTTTACAATAGCGGCAAAAAACAGAAGATGTACGAACCTGTATGAAAAAGGAACTGTTGTCCCCTTTAGGGTGGAGGACCCGTTGTGGGATAAGAGGCGAGAGCTACTGTGCTTCTGAGCGTTGCCTGAAACGCCCTGATGATGATGATGATGAGATGAGAACAGACACAACTACACGGGGCAGTTAGTGAGCGCCGCGAGAGTGGTTACGTCTTTGCGCGTGGTGTAAGCGGCATTTAATGCTACGATATGAACATGGTAAATTAGCTCACCGAATCATTAAAACTTCTCAAAAATCGTTTTATATCATCAATGGTCTCATTTTAAGCCATAAGCGTTCCGTTAGACTTGGCATTCATAGGACTACATTTCCTATCGCTGCTGCGGATGACGTCATTCATGTGCGCCAATCCTTACAGTCTTCGGGGGGATCTTTGATTAGCTACATGGTTAATACAATATAGTAAGGTACGTGCTGATTTACAGCGAAAGTATAATTTATAAGTAACAGTCTTCGTGTTTTATATGCCTGAGTGGAATGGATTAACCTGTTAAAACATCTATAAGCAGGTTTTGTTCACAGAGAACACCCACTGTCGGCAACATTAGCTTGTTTGCACACGGTAAAGCTAGCTAATGTGACGATTGGTGATGGCTAACTCACACCATCTCATGTCTTTTAAAATCGTGTATCTTATTAGTTTTAGTACGTTTTTGAAAACTGTGTAAAGTTAGGTGACCTTTTGACATCCTTGTTATTAGTTTGAAGTATATATGTTAGGAGACAAACAGTTAACTACTTATCTCATTGAGTATTTTACGGGCATTTGATCGGGTAATATCGATTTCTGCTAGACTTTTATTAAACATCTATACAAGTGATTACCAGTGTTGCCTCTTATATTTGATCTAAACGTTATATATGTTACAGGTGAACGAATCAGTCATTAAAAAATGGTTTCAACTCTCCCTGACCCTCATCAGTTCCTTAGTGTAGATGGCTGAGACTTCCCAGGGCGCTCAGGAGTGCAGTTTACACCATTTTAGGCTATAAAAAGCTTCTCAACTCAGCTCGCATGTTAATCCTGTGTTGTTAGCTTAGATCAGCTTCGTCAGACTTCAGTGAGTCGAGGTCTAATGTAAACAAAAATGCGTAAAAGCCTTTAATAACATACCAAAATTGACACATTTCTAGTTTAAAAATAACAATGCATTGCGATTTTAATGCTGAGAAGAAGCTCTATGACTGATCCATGAATTACATTATTACATTGGATCACATTCACTGTCTTCCTGTACGTTAACTTTGAGTTGTGTTAAAACTGTTAAACTGCATGCTGAAGTTTTAAATGTTTGTTTTTTTTATTATTTGGCCAAGGTACTTTGCTCATACTAACCTTTCATAGCTCAGTAATAAAATTAGATTTAATATACAGTATGATATACACTACCTTTAGAAGTCTTTTGATACTATAGATCACTCTACTCTACAAGCAGTTATAGAGCCAATGTAGTTTTGGTTAGAAGTTGGCATACACTAGTTATGTGCATGAATGTCATGGTAATTTGTGGCTTTTAATGACTTCTTTGAACTCTTCTTTATCAACTGTGGAATGATTGCGCAGTGTACATATTTAATGACTTTAAAACAACTTTCAATTTATTTAGGATTTTCTCTAATCCACACAAGAAATGTATGTAAACTTCTGAGGTGGTTCAAGACATTTATTACAAAGAAAATAGTACATAGAATTAAATAATGATTGGTAAAGGTCACCCCTAGGAAATGTTATTTGTAGTATAACAAGATCTATTTTAAGTTCATTAGTTTTTTTTTTTTCATCTATATTAATGACATGCCTCAGACATTTGTCTTGTGAACCTGTCCTTTATGCGGATGATTCTGCTCGGGTAGTTAGTGGAAACACATCCTAAAGACCCATCCATCCATTTGCTTCCCTTTATCTTAATCGTGGTGGTGGGGGGCTGGAACCTATCCCACCTACCATAGGGTAAGAGGTGGAGTACACCCTGGACAGCTCACCAGTCTATTGCAGGGCTAACACAGAGAGACGGACAGCCATTCACACTCACAGTCACACCTATCGACAATTTGTAGAATCTGTTAGGCTAAGATAATAATTCACTTCAGCAAGGAAAGACTGAAAGCTTTCTTTTTGCTAGTAACCAAAAATATAACACAATAAGAAACCTCTTAGTCAAATGTAACTCTTATTCCATTAGCTGAGCTAATTATAACAAGGACCTAGTACTAACTTTGAATTAGAATTTATCAAAAATTAGGGGGAAAAAAGTGTTTTATATAGGGAAAAAAATCGTCGGTTGGGGACTTTATGTGTGTTTTTTACATATTCTCCATATTCTCCTTTGTGGGTTTCCACTGGGTGCTCTGGTTTCCTCCCACAAACCGTATGTTAATTGCTGATTCTAAACTGGCATTAAATGTAGTTGTGAAAGTAGAGTTTATGGTTGTCTCCATCTCTGTGTTAGCACTGTGATGCTAACACAGAGACACAGGGGTATACCCAGCTGCTGACCCCCTCACTGTCTCCCCGAACCTTTAAGTTGGATAGGCGATTGGATGGATGACTTAGCAAAATGCTTTACATTGGCATGCCGTTAATTTAATGTAATGTTTATCTTTGTGTCTTAAGCTGTCACCATGGTGATGAAATCAGCAGTTGATGATGATGACACTGGCTGGGGGCTGGGTATCCCAGAAAAGATGAAGAACAACTCCAACTGGGTTGATATCACACATGAATTCAAGAGCGCATGCAAAGGTAAGGACTGTGTGTGTGTGTGTGTGTGTGTGTGTGTGTGTGTGTGTGTGTGTGTGTGTGTGTGTGTGTGTGTGTGTGTGTGAGCGCGCGCGCGCGTGCTTGGGGTG
>VURO01043398.1:0-17600 GCA_015108175.1 Pelvicachromis taeniatus
GACCGTAAGTTTTCAACTTTTTTACTAACGCTGGTTTTTACCCTTTAATTCATCCAGACACCTCCCACGTAGACATACACTTCGAGATAAACACCCAACGTCTGTAAATGCAAAGCTAATTTACGCTGCTTAGCAGTAACATATATCATTAGATTCATCGAAGCATCGAAAAATTAATCACTAGATTCATCGATTCGGAAAATAATCGTTTTGCCCAGCCCTACCCAGGAGCAGACACTGACGAGGAGTCGCAGGTTTTAACAAAAAGCGAGCCTTTATTTTGGGCTGATAAAAAGAGGACAAAACAAAAGGCAAGCACAAAGGCAAAACTAAACTCAAACCTAAACTGAGCACTCATAAAATAAAGACTAAGAGGACTATGACAAACTATGACAAACTATGACAACATGAAGACTATGATGACATGAGGGTGAGTAACACAGACGACCTGACAAAGACACACAGAAAACAGAGGACTGAAATACAGACATGAGGTAATGAGAGGAATGAGAAACAGGTGGGAACACAGCGGGGAAAAATCAGAACTAACGAGACAGGGAAAGCAAAACAGACTACACTGACATAGAACACAGGCCTTCAAAATAAAACAGGAAACAGAATGCAAACATGACAAAATGAACTTGACTAACAGGGCAGACATGAAACACATGAAGGGCACGAAGACTAAAGCATGGAGGAAAAGACACAAGGGGATCTAATAACAAAACCTAAACTAAGCAGCCTAAGAGCTAGGTACACATACAAATGAATAACACACACAAGAAAATACAAAATACTGGGTCACCAGACCCAGAACCGTGACAGTAACACTCAGTATAGTCACATATAGGTTCATTACACATATAGGTGCTACAGTAACACAGTGATAATGCTATTTTCAAAGTGTCCAGGATTTTCACCATCTGCATTATCATTAGGAAACTTTTATGTAGCCTCACTGACCCTGAAGTAAAATCAAAGAACGAAGCGAAAGAGCTCTAGTTTGGTCCCACTCACGGAAATGTTCCAGGTGTGACTGAAATGGATTTGAGATCAATGGACGGCTGTGGCTCAGGGGGGTTCCTGTGGCTCAGGAGATACTGAATCCCAAGTTGGAGTGTGAGTGTGTGTTAGACAAAGTGCATAGGTATAGACAAAGTGTCTGTATGAATGTGAATGTGAGTAAAAAATGCTTTTTAGCGCTCAGTTAGACTAGAAAACCACTGGTCAGTCCATTTACCATTTAAATGTTTTGATGATAGATACACACATGTAGGCCTTTATCTGTCTCTTTTTCTTCTCTCTGTATCAATCAGCATGTTGGAGACTTTCTTTGTAAATGACTAGTGTGCGTCTAATTTCTGGAAATTTATCATTTATGAGCTTGTAGACGTTAGGTTGATTTACTATTCACTGTTGATTTGTACTTGCAGGTCATTGCCATTGTGATGGACGTGTTCACTGATGTGGATATATTCAAAGAAACTGTCGACGCTTCAATACGGGGAGTCCCGGTTTATGTGCTTTTGGATGATTACCATTTGAAAAGCTTCCTGACAATGGCTGAAAATCAAGATGTGAAACTCCAACAACTGAGAGTAAGTTTAGGATGTAAAGCGTTTATTTGACGTTCTGGCTGTGCATGAATTCTTACATGCAAATATAATCTTCCCAGGCAATGCTTAAAATGTTTTTAAAGGTGACAGTAATTAAGAACATAGTTCAAACAATTGTGTTTACTGGCATATACAAAGTGACAAATGACCATATTTTTTCTTTTACTACTTTAAATAAACCTTAACTCTAAAGTGTTAAATTATTAGTAAATCTGGTTACTCCTGTTTTTGGGTGGAGTTGAAATTACTGGTGAGAGATTACAAAGACTCAAACACACCTACAAAGTTCCTTTTAAACAGAAATTACATGCCAACAGCAACAACAACAACTCGACAAATCTACAAAATATCAGAATGATTCTGTACAATGCGCATGCCTTTATCACATGTTTATTTCTTCCTTCACATATTATTACTGCTTGCAAAATTTGACAGTGATACGTATGTTCTGACACTCGCCTTTCACTGCTCTGATTGCAGAACATGAGGATACGCACCGTGAAAGGTCAGGATTACCGCTGTCGGTCAGGAGCTAAATTTCATGGTGCAATGGAGCAGAAGTTTCTTTTAGTTGACTGTCACACAGCAATTTACGGCTCATACAGGTAAACAAAACTGCAAAACAACCGGAGCTGTGGTTGAAACCACTGAGGTGCATAGAAAAAGCTTTCAGTATTATATTTGTTCTGGCTCTTACAAAATTTCTGTCACACTTAGAATTTATTTTTGGTTTTCAGCTTTTTGCTGTTTACTAATGTCAAAAGCTTCTAGAAAATGTGACTGCACTTAAAGTGAAAAAACGTTTCAGTATACCAGGTGTTATAAATGTATCGTTGTTTTCACTTAGAGTCTTTAAGTGCAAATCTTTAGGCGAAAGGATCAATAGGGGGTCCATGTCCCTCTTGGGAGACACTCCCATAGGGCTTAAATCTGGGACTCTCCACCATTTGACCTTAGAACTGAAGAAGCTTCTCGGACAACAGGTGAAACGTCTTCAAACAACTTAAAGAAGTCCAGACGCTTTTCTTTCCAAGCTCCTTAGACTTTAGGTGAAAGGTTTTCTTTTAAAGTGAAAGCCTTTCAGTTTGTGACTTTCATTTTTTTCCTGCATGGATAACAAATCTAAGCTGTAAACCAAGAGAAACACATCACAATACAGTATTTTTTAAATTAAATTAATACGTATTTTCCTGTTTGTTTACAGTTTCACCTGGTCATTTGAGAAGATCAATCTGAGCATGGTTCAGATCATCACAGGACATCTGGTGAAATCCTACGATGAGGAGTTTCGAACCCTCTACGCCCGATCAACTGTGCCACCCGAACTGTGTCCTCCGCAGGGTTTGCTTCAACGAAATGGGTCACTTGGGCAACAGAGTTTGCCAAACTGTCATTCTGTTCCAAATCTTCAGCGGAGGGACGTGTTGAGGCACAGTCTGGACACAGTCTATCGGAAGACTTGTGAGAGGAACCTTGGTCCAAGAGATTATGAAGAGAGGCTGTTTGAAGAGGAAGATTACAAACTTAGACCCTTGATGGAAAATGGGATTGGCGTTCAGGAATTTCAATCTGTGGAGGAGATGAACTTCTTCAAAAGGCACAGCTATGCTGGAGAGAGACAAGACGGACACGGATCCATCCCACAGAGCATCAGGCCCAGAGGGAGCAACTGGAATATCTCTAGAGATGGAGCAAACAACTATGCTATGGATAATTATTTACAAGTGCCCCAGATACACCGAAGTCACAATTTACAATCTTACAACAGAAATGATAAACGAGTTCTTTCCAGGCAGCAGAACATGCCAACACTGGAGAATACGTCCAAGTCCTATATGCGCACATTGAGGATCGAGTCATATCTTAATAATCCTGATGTCCCATTCGGGGACTCTTGCGACTATTTAGACCAGTTTGAACAACTGGATAAAGCTAGCCCCTTCATGCAGGGAAGGATGAGGTCCTCTCTTGCTCTCAGGCCAACCAAACAAGAACAAATGGAGCCAAACAGATACGTCAATACTTCTACTAGTCTTAGCCCATCAAAAAACAATCATTTGCACTACTCATCCATGCAATGGACTCCAACAGGAGCAGGCTATGATGCAGGTAGAAACCCTTACCATTCATATGTCAACCTGAGCCGAGCTAAAGACAGGCAGACAATCATGAACCCTAACATTTTCAGTGATAACTGGGTCAAAAGGCATAGCCTGGCAGATCCGAGATCAAGCACACACGAATCATCAAATCACATGTACAGTGCTTTTGTAAGGATGCAAGAAGACCAAAGTGAAGCAGCAATGAATGTACTGAATGGAGGACATGGGTCAAACCTAAATGAAGATCAGAGATCTGTCTCCCATTATGATGTCAAGAGCATGACAAGCACAAAGAGTGCCAGTGGCCCCATTTGGCAGGAGCCCCCGGCCAGGACTTTGTCAGCAGCAGCCCTGGATGTGAAAAGCAAGGATCTGACTGATAAAACTAACCACATGGGTGCTAAGAAAGTCACATCTTTACTGAACATACCAGAGAACAAAGAGAATTCAATTAGGAAGTCCAAAGCACCAAGTCTCACTTCAGTGGACAGCTCGGACACTCTAACCGCTGAGGATGAGGAGAAAACGTCAGTTATAGAACAAAAACATCTCCCAAGCAGAAGCATTTCTCTCAAGTCCTCCTCGGAGCGCCAGAGGAAAACTGTGGAGGACCTAAAATGTTCAAAGTCGCGATTCCAAACTGAGAAAGAACAACAACCTCCGCAAAGCGCTCTCTCCAAAACTACCACACAGAAGAAACCCAATATTTTTAACAAAAACACGAGACCTGGATTTCATTCAGCCAGCTGGAGCAAAGACCGAGGAGGTGAGACTCGCCCATCCAGCAGATTTGAGCCTTTCAGCTCATTGGAAAAGAAAACCTCTCTACGCACACCACACAGCTTCAGAATCAAACAATCCCAGGACAAGTCCAAAAGCCTTCCAAAAGGCGAGGCAGCTATTGAACTCAACACCACTCAGGCTGCCTGTGGACATCATGAAAACAAGCTGGAGAAATTCTTTCAAAGAGTGGGAAATTTTATACACAAGAGCAAGTAGTGACAAGTGTCTTAGCATTACGCACACTCTACACAGGTCACTAATTGCTAATGCACATGAGATGGATAGTGTTTATACATGTAGCTTTGCACTTTTCTGTGTTAAGAAAATGTTTTGGCAAACAGAGTTTACGTCTTTACTGGTTTATAGGTGCACTGATGGATGCCATTGAATGGCAAGTTATCTACATATAATTTGGAAATACAATTGTCAAGCTGCTTTTGTGCCTTTCTTCTTCTTGTCTTGGACTCCCTAACATATTCACTGTAGAATGTGTTTGGAGATGCGTATCTGTTTGTTTTTTCAAAATGTCACAATTGTATTAGATGTATTGCTGCAAGTGTATACACATACCAAGGTGCTGTTACTACTGTCAAAGCATTATTCCACTTGAATGTTGATGGGTAAGTTAAGATATAGACATTGCAAATGCTACAGGTGTCCAAGATAAGACATGATGGAGCACATCCTGTATCGGACAGGTTTTACTGAATGCTGGGAGGGTGCAATACTTCTGTA
Organism: Pelvicachromis taeniatus; assembly: GCA_015108175.1. Classification (NCBI taxonomy): domain Eukaryota; kingdom Metazoa; phylum Chordata; class Actinopteri; order Cichliformes; family Cichlidae; genus Pelvicachromis; species Pelvicachromis taeniatus. Next base: position 5,237 of record VURO01043398.1, read on the forward strand.
AAACACGTGCTGTATTTTCTTAATAAACATTTTCATAATTTTTAAAATATTGTATTCAGGAAAATGAAGAACACTTTCTTTATTTACTCATCTGCTTTTAAGAGACTTATCTCAAGAATTTGTTTTATTTCATGGGTTTTGTGCCTTAAGGCAAAAGTCAATGCCCCATACTAGACTCAAGTTGCAAGCCTGGCCCTGTTTGTATATTACTACATTGATTTCCTTATTTGATTGTGTTGACACACAAACACTGGCTGTACTCGATGGTCACACCACAGGAGTTACTGTGTATTCAATCAGACCACATGCTTATAAACAAGTGGCAAACTATTTGGTTTTATTTTAGTCTCTTTAGGAAAAGCAATAAACCCTTTTTAATGATATGACAACAACACAGTTGTGTGACCTGTCAAGTATAATAATTAACTACATACATAGCATAGATTCAGAGATGTTAATAGATACGTCATTCAAAACAAGCACACAGGAAATAATGGTATAACAACCCTTTGCCTCCAGTGTAAATGCATATAAACTGTAGCAATTCATCTCTCATTTTTATTATTCAAGAATTAGTTCTATACATTTAATATCACAACTGAGAATTCAGTGAAATTTTAAATATTAACTTTATTTTAATGCTGCTTTTCCTATTCCAGTCCCACTTTGGTTCTCTTTATTTTGCCTTAGTCAAACTGATGGGAGTAGATCAATACTGCACTACTGATAGAGAAGTGTAAATGGTATGCGGTGAATTATTGTATTTCTGTCTTTCTGACAGATCACCTTCCTCTTCCAGAATTAAGGTTTAGAAAAGATCAAACTATAAAAAGAAAAACTGGTATAAATTCATAATCAGTTGGGAACCACCATTCCTCTTTTTGGCTTGCCCTAACATGAAAAATTTCCCGACAGAACTTACGTCATGGTTTTAATATGCCTTCCTGAACTATGAAATAATGGAAGTGAACAATAGAAAGACTTTAAGGCTGCCTTGAAAAGCTGGAAAAAAGAGCATGCACACTGAAACTCACTGCTTCTTAAGCATAAGCAAATATCTTTCTGTTATATGACCTGTTTAATTTAAGGCATATTGATAATAGCATAGATATAATAAATTGTCAAAATAAAAAAAATGTGAATAATAATTAGCAATGCTTTCCTTGTGTAATCGAGCCATTAGGATGAAAACTAAAGGTTTGGAGTTTCATAAACTGTGTGACAATCCTGTAAAAACACAGTAGCATGTCCACTGCTTCACTTCATAGTGTGAACATATGGAAATTAGCCTCGTGTGAAGGAAGAACCTTAAGGTCTGCAGCTTACTTTGAAGCTCACTGCACAGGAGTCTTTGAAAAATAATTCAATATGCTGAACCTGCCAGCTGTGAAGCTTTGTTTAATTGTATTATTCATGAAATTATTTTTAAAAATATATGGAAAAAAGCTAGAAATTCTTCTTGTAAAAAGAAAGAAAATTATAGTATTTAACATCTTTTTTTCTGTTATCACATGACAGTTGGACAGTGTCATTAAAGTCAACATTTAAAGATGTATCATTTCCATTAGGTAAAGAAAAAAACGCATATAAAAATAAAGTAAGACAATGAGTACTTAAGTGAGGCTGTAACCGATTTCCCCTCTCTCCTTTCATTATTCTTTCAGTGTCCAAAAAGCTCAATTAGCAGTTTAATAACCTGCACAGTTCTTCAGTTCGACTGTTAAATGTTTTTGTTTTTTAAATAAGAGCCTTCCTTTAGGATATAGAGGATGACGCCCCCTCTTTTCTCAGTGTAAAATAAACAGGCTCTGTTTAATGTCTGTTTGGTGCTTTTAAGTGTAATTAAAAAAATAAAAATAAAGTAAAACTTTAAAATGATTTTTTTCTAAGCATCACAATACATTCTAGCTTTTCTCATGTTTATGTGAAAAGCTGAAAAAGACAAGCAGCCACCTCTGAGGTTGGAAAATGAAACTAAAGGAAGTTTAGGAAGTTTCTAACACGAGTCTGGCTTGAAAATCAAGTTCATCCCCACTCCACTCCTTTTAAAATGGCAGAAATTACATAACCTCCCCATTACAAACAAACAAACAAACAAACAAACAAACAAACAAACAAACAAACAAACAAACAAACAAACAAACAAACCAAACCCCCAAAAAACAAAGAAAAAATTCTTCACCTCAACAAAAACATGTTTACTTCCTGGTATGTAAAAGGGGGTTTACCTCCTCTTCCTGTATACGGGATGTGTTCATTTTACATAACTAATGCATGTCAGTTTTTTTCTATTCTTAGCTCATGAGCTACAAAAAAGCATTCTTGAACCTATCCAAGTAACTTCAGCGTTAACCCTGAGTTTTCAATACAGGTGGGCAGATTGATCCAAATATTGATAATATCGATACCAACACTGCTATCAGTATTGGATCGATGCTAACACAACTAGATCAACACTTTGTTTCTGTCCACAAAGTCTATGTGACGAAGGGGGGACTGGAGCTTATCCCACCTGTCTTAGGGCAATAGGCAGGGCACCCTGGACAGGACGCCAGTCTATAGTAGGGCTAACACAGAGAGACAGCCAATTATTCACACTCACATTCACATTAAAACCACCAATTAACCTAATGCACTGTATCCCACTAAACTGTGTTAAATACATTTTTAATTTAAAAAAAAATGAAAATATTGTCACGTTTATTGCCTGTAGGACATTTAAAAAACAGAAGCAGAGCCAAAGTCCTTTACATACAGGCACATTTACCTTCCAGCTTGCTAAAAAAAACACACAGGATAAATATTTAAGAAAACTGTGTTAACTAAACTTTTGTTATTTAAATATTGCGGCAGTTAAAACCACAACACTGTTATGTTGGTGTCATTAAAATGTGTTCAGAATTTAGCAAATGTACAATGATTCACACGCTGCTCTCTCCTATGTAAGTTCTCTTTATAGGTTGAAGCAGTGTTTCCCAGCCTTTTGGAGCCATGGCACATATTTCACATTGGAAAAATCACATGGCATACCACCAATGTCACAAAAATGTCACAAAAATCATATTGATAATTTTTCCCCATGCACCAGTTATAGCGGATTTGGTTTGGTTTGTCCCCAGTATACCTTTTTTGCTTTCTTCTGGCCACTACTCATGTTAGGGCCTTCATCTGGGTTGGAATTTTCTCCAGGACCGAGGTCAGGATGACTACTTTTTCTTATCAAATATTTATCTATTGTTATTATGCACTGTGTCGTCTCACAGCATGACTATTATATACGTTCTTTGTCGTCTTCGGTTTTACTGGCAGTTGGCAACCCATTTAACTAGAGCAGGTAGTTATACTGCCCTCTAGTGGAAGAGAATGTAATTGTTCTGCCCATTACTCACACCGATCGCTTAAAGTACTAATTAGGTGGAACCAGATAATCTTCCATGGCACACCTGATCATTTCTCACGTCACACCTATGTGCCGCGGCCCAGTGGTTGGGAAACGGTGGGTTAAAAGTATCGGTATCAGTATTGGTATCAGCAATACTGCTCTCAATTTACTTTGTATCGGATCAATTCCAAAATTTTGCAGCATCGCACACCACTAGTTTTCAATGTTACACAGGTGGCTTACATCTTTTCTAGAGTACGTAGCCATGGCAGACCTAACCTGTTCCGGAGTGAATTATGTTCAATAGTAAAGATATCTGGTTGAATGCAAACATCCATCCAGTCACAGCCGCTTATCCTTTTCAGGGTCGCGGGAGCCTATTCCAGCTGTCTTGGGGCAAGAGGCGGGGTACACCCTGGACAGGTCGCCAGTCTGTCGCAGGGCTAACACACATAGACAAACAACCATTCGCACCTGTGGTCAATTTAGTGTTTCCAATTAACCTAGCCCCACAAATTGCATGTCTTTGAACTGTGGGAGGAAGCCGGAGTACCTGGGGAAAACCCACGCAAACACAGGGAGAACATGCAAACGCCACACAGAAAGACCCCGGCCTGATGGTGGAATTGAACTCAGGACCTTCTTGCTGTGAGGCAACAGTGCAAACAATTTTATATAAATTGTATTGTTCTATATGTCTTAGTATATGATATTAAAACAGGACACCTATCTATACTAGTTGGCCTTGTTAGAAATGTGTAATTTTAAGTATACGTGACTTCTGTTTTTATATTTAATCTTTGCTCTCAGACTCTCAAACATCACAAGAGTTAAAAAAAATTTTAAACCATCCTATGCAAAGTTATAATCTATCTGATTCTCCCATGTCTACTAAATGTACACGTCTTCTTTTTTGATGACTTTCCTTACTGGCTTTAAAGTAGCCTGAAGTTAAAGCTAGCCTACCACAGCAGGTTTTTTCCAGTCATACTGAGCAAAGTGCATTCATATTCATACAGCAGACTACACTGCTTTTCCTGTCACAGACAATCACGCTGCTGCTTTGGAAACTGTGTTGCTTTCATTCTGTTTGTAACCCTCTGTGTGTAACCTCTTCTTTTTTTTTCTAATATTATACTTTTATCTTCTTTTGTAAAACCAGTCGCTCTGGAGCCAAGAGATTTATCTCATAACTCTGGTCTGATTCAACCAAGGGTATCCCTTTCATGTGAAAGTGCTCATTGCTAGATTGGGAAACCCTGGGTCGAGTTATTTTATTTGATAACCACCTTTGTGTTACCACTTAGCCTGTTTGCCAGTGTTTGGGTAAGGAAAGCCAGATAGGGAAAGAGATCCTGGGTATGTTAATTTTGCTTCATAGTACACAGCTTAGATTAATCTAAAAAAAAGAAAAGAAAATAAGCTGATAGACAAGTTGAAAATTTAAGGCTTCAAAGGGCAGTACAGTAACCAGCTGCTGCTATCACATTGTAGAGGCTTCACGTCTACGGCGTGTGAAGTCTTAGGGATTGGATTTAGAAATGCAGCCTGTCACTGCAAAATCCAGATTAAATTTTGAGCAGGACACATTTGAAACCTTGTTCCTTTGCCAGCATTATCAAGCACACCTCTTACAATCATTATACCCATATAGTGCTGGTGTTGCATAAACAACACTGCTTCTCTCATTTGCACATTGTACTTTATCCTTTAATAAAACATAAAAGTTAAATCACTGAGAAACAGTCACATAAAGTTTAATCATATGTATCTGATAAACAATAAGGAATAATTAAATTTTCTCCACCTATAAAGGCCTATAATAAAAACAGTAATCGTATGGTTAACCTCGATGACTTTCCAAACACACTTAAGGCAGAGTACTACACATAACCCAAGAGCATCCAACCCATTTGCAAACACTTGTGTATTTTTCATACACATTTGCGTGGTCTTTGTGATGTGTATATATGTTCTCCTTGAGGATAAATAAAGTAAATTTCAAGGCAGTCCTTCCATATCCCATCAGGCGTTCCTTGTCATAATTTTGTGAACCAAACTGGCTTCTTGCAATAAAAGCACACAAATATCTGAATTAGTTATAAGAAATAATCATTTTCATGCACATTAGTTATTTATTTGGACCCACTAGTTTGTGTTTTCGCTAATTTGACAACAGCCCAACTTTAGGTTTAATCTAAACAACCAAACAAAACTGTCCGTATCGGCAGCTAACAACAACTTCATCAACAACAGCACTGCTATACCAAGAATGAAGGAAATGCCGAGTTATATACCAACAGCTTACTGCAGCAAATTAGCAGATACCCTCACTCCACTAAAAAACCTGATTGAGTGACAGAATTGCTGCCAGCAAGTAACAAACAGGTAGGTATTACATAATGGCAATTTTCAGATACAGAAATCTTCCGCTCCTGAAGAGTCCTTACTCTGTGCCATCATATTCAAAAATAACCCATTAACTCTTATCTTTTCTCTCTATCTTGATGCAAAAACCGTATTCAATAACAGTAATCTCAATATCTGATGCAATACAGCCATAAGTGATCCTTCTCCTCTTCCTCTCCTCCTCATCTCCATTCACTAAAGATGCTCAAACTTTTGATGGCAGTGATGAGCAGTGAGACTTTGAACGATTTGGATACACCAAGCAATTAAAGCATATTCTCCGCCTTCCTAATGCTGTTGGTATGTCTTTCCATCTCATTGTAATGCAGCTCACCTCCAGCTGTAAAATTTGCCACAGGAGTGAATAGAAATTACCCGATTACATTATTGTTCTCCCCGTGTGAGAGGGACATAGAGGCTCTGGCTTACATGGTCCCTTGACAGCCGGATTGCATCCTGAACACATCAAGTTTTGGACAGCTGTGTCTACATTAGAGATTAGCTTTGAATGGACGAAAAATAGAGGCATTGTCTTCTTGTAAGTCTTTACAGACTAACATAATTGTGTCCCGTTAATCCATTTAGGAATACGATCAGTGGACTAATCTTGATTAAGTCGATTTTAATCTGTTAAACTATTCAAACAAACATGTTATAGACTACTCCTATTATTCTGCATAGAATGCAAAGGTTTGGATGTGAACTTGACTCCAATATGACGTTTTCACATTTTTCACAAAGATTCACTCTTTGAAATTCTGAACACGTCATATTTAGAGGTTTCCACAAAATGTTTAACAGCAGCATATAAAAGAAGCTGATTCACCAGCAGCACAGGGTTGCAATAAAAAAAAAAAAAAAGGCTGCCTCCAAAATATTGAATAGAAACGAAGGTGGGCAAAAGAATAGACACTTGACAAAGGAGGGAAAAAAAGACTCTTTGTCACCCTTGAAGGTCAGCATTAAGGTGTTGTGTATTTGCTGATGCTGCTGAACTGGCTGTTTAAAGGTACCATTTATTTTATCTCTTAGATTTTTCTTTGGTCTGAACACTCCAGTGTACCTCTTGCTCACTTTTCTTTTTGTTTCGGTTGTTCAGTGTGTGTTCTTGCGTGAAGACACTATTAAAATTGTATTTTCTTTGTCAATTTTGAAACACATTTCTTAAAAGAAAGCTCTCTTTTCCAGGCCACATTGAGACTCTAAAACTGACAAACGCTGATACGCCATTAAACAAAAATGTTGCTTCTTTAATCATCACAAATGTTTTCACCTTCGCTTACCGTACATAATTGGAAAAGATTTTAATGATTAATCAGGAAAAACAAAACGGGCCTCTGTAATGCTTCCTACATCAACATTAGTGTTAAAAAGTCACTAATGATTTATGCTTTTCTTAATCATTAATTTAACTTCAAATTTAATCAAAAAGAATTCTTTCATTTTCATCAGGTATTCATTCACATTAGGTAAACGGTGCAGGATGCCATGCATTTGGAAAGACTGTGGGGTCTGATCAAAAAACTGCAAAACACACTTTTAAAAAGCTGGTCAAGGACAGATGTCTCCGTCATATAATTCCTTGGAAATGAGAAGAGTTCTGAAATGTCAGTAGCTGAAAGTGTAAATGATTTCTCTTTTGGAGCAGATAACTAGGCTGAGGGGTATTTTAAGGCATTTATAGTCTCTTTAAGCACCTGCTAACTGGCCTTCTTGATTAACAAAGGCTAAGAAGTCTATTTATGAAGTTAGATGTAGTGGAGACAATAAGACTAGGCTGAATGGCTTGTCTCTCTCCCCAGATTGTCCATGGGGAAAGAGCCAAAGACTAGAGAATTATCCTGGTATGATTACTGTTCAGGGAAAGGAAGCCAGCAATAGAGTGAGTTTGAGCAGTTGGGAGGTTACTGAGAGAAAGTTGAAGATTAGTGGTTGAGACTGTGAGTGTAGTGAGCTGAAGGGTGCAAAGAAACTTGAAGATTGTTGGCTGAAGAAATGCAAGGGCAAAGTATAACAAAGTTCAGTCAGTGCAGGGGATGGCAGCAGGCAACAACTGGCTGATTCTACAATCTGGCGGTGCAGTGGTGCAAAAGAGTGGTATATAAGGCTCGAGCTGCAGCAGGTGATTGTATAATTAGATCCCCTGAAGCCCCTCCTGTATTATAACAGACACATAAAGGGAGGAGGGGAGTGGATAAGAGACGTCCACAGTAGGAGGAGGCTTTTCTGAAAGAAACAAAAACTATTATTTTATTTTTTGATGTATGAGAAGTTAGAGTTGAAATTCTTACGGTGACTGCTGTGTTTCACTGCTTCACCTCTTTATTATGGTGCTCTTGCTTTAGTCTTGAACTTTCACATATACATATAGTTGCATGCACACATATACTGACCACTGGGTTTATCAAAGATACTCAACATAACTGCATGAAAGGCTCTAAACATGAAGTTTAGAAACAGCCTCATTTTACACATTGTATCCCATATGTATTATGGATTACAGTGGATGGAGTTGTAAGTAGGTTATTCCTGCTAGACAGACAGGTGTCAGACAACTGTGTGAGATCCAGCAGTGAGCACAGACCTATGACTAATGGCTCCATGTGGTTGTGTAATTGCTTTCTGGACCTTAAACTAGACTTTTTGTTCACTGTTTTTGAATTGGCTCTTATGGTTATATTAATAGCTGTATCTTCAATGAGCTGTCAAAAACTTAAAATTGTGCATAATCGCATGATCATATTAAAAGACATACTTTCTTAACATGAAACTTTTTGCTAGGTCAGACCTGCTGTGTCTTTTGTAAATTCCTAATTCCATCTTTAGTGGTGATTCAAACAAAATTGCACTTTAGATACAGATTTTGGTGACCACTGTATGCTTGTACTGGCAAAATACGTCAAATGTAACATGTGAAACAAACACAAATGGACAATATAACATTGCATTTGCAGGGGGCTGATGAATACAGGAATAGATGTTGGATTTGGGACAAAATTCATGCAAAATGTTGTTTGGATCCACCCTACCATTAAGGAGGAAAAAGGATGACATACATGTACAGACATATATCTATTATCTTTATATTATCATTATAGTAAAATAGTTTTACTATCATTCCACAGACTGTATACAAAAGATGGAAGGAGCTACCGTGACGTCAGTCATTGGTTTCTGAAGTCTCATTTGAAAGATTTTGGCAATTTCCATCTTGTTTTTTTAAGATGTGGCAAACAAGGTGTGAACCTGAATTAAAATTTGAGGAAACCGACAGACACAATGTTGATCCCTGCTTTACTGTTTTACGCCGATTTAGTACATTTCCCATGAAACAAAGAATTGAGACAAAAAAAAAAAGAAATTAAAAATAGTTGTCAAAGTAATCACTGAAGTCATAAGTTAAGAGAGAAGTAGGGTAACCAGAAGGATTCCCTCCTGCTGGTCACTAGAATAAATGCAGGTTTAGCTTTTTAAACCCAAAACCTCTGTCTATCCTTTATATACAGTCTGTGTGTGGTATTTAGTTGTCGGTTCACCAAATGAGCAACAGTGGGGATTTGTTGCACCCACAATCATTGTATGAGGTGGTGACATTAATGAGTAAAGCAGGCCAGGTAATGTAAAAAGGTAATGAGTAACTAAGAGTAACATAACAGAAATAAAGGTCCTGCTGAAATGAGTTTAGCCAAAGGTCACTAAGATACATATAATTTACATTTATAATGCTAAGAACCAATCAAGAATGAGTGAAAAGGAGCTTAGAGTCAGAGAAGAAAGGTGAGTTCAGTAGAAATTGTAGTAAATCTAAAATTTACATTCACAAAGAAAAATCCAATACGGGTCTAAATTTTAATCTCTGCTATCTCTCCCCTAAGAGTACCCAGACGTTGAGACATGCTCATACAAGCCTAAAAAGTTGAATGTTGTGAAAAGGATTTGGCAGATATAATCAGAACCAACCAAACCTGCAAATCATGATAAAGGGGAAAAAACCACACAAAAAAACAAAACAGACGATGAGTTCAACGAGAATGTTGATGTCATTTCTCAGCATTCACTGGAATCCTGATTGTGGTTTTTAATATCTCTGCAAGGAGATACATTGTAATTTATTTTTAACTCTGGGCTGTTAGATAAATGTTCAGATAGTAACAAAAATTAGAAATATTCATTTCATGCAATTTGTTTTTTTAAAAGTGCTTAGATTCTGTATTTTCAATTGAAAGACAGGCTGTGGTGGATTACTGTATTACTCATTGTGGATTTTGGGCAAACTGAGTTGGGATTCAGAGCCTGAAGTTGGCATTTCAACAAAAAATTGAATAACATGCTGCTTAGTTGTGATTACCATTTAATGCTGGACCTTATCTGATTAGCGGCGCACCAAAGGCAGAATATGTGATTCATTTATTTATTTCTTTACAGTTAGGATCCTTTAGTGTGAGCTCTGTTTTAAAAGTGAATGAGTATAGATCCTGGATGTTATAAATTTTATGAGCGTGAGCTTCAGTCACATATTTGGTGAGCAACAACCACCATGTAAACCCAGAAAACACAGCGAGAATAAAGAAGATAACCTTAGAAATACTGATTCGACCGACACGTTTCAAATACAGTGTATGAATTTTAACATTAGGTACTCATTACCCCAAAACAGAAATGCATTAAACAAGGCCTTTAACTAAAAATTTAGACCATTATCTCATTTGCAAAGTGTTTGCTGAAGTCATAAAAAGAGTGAGCAATAGCTCCTAGACTTCTTTACAAACTGAGAAGCCCCCTGCTGGCAACTAGAAGCAATGCATGTTTAAAACAAATACAGCAGGGCAAAAGGAACTCTACCCATGATCACTGAGCAGTATTTTACGTTTCACACGTGTTTGTATTGAAACATGTGCCATTTTACAATTGCTTATTTCAGCTTTTTAAGCAAAGAAAGAATAATTTTTCACCATTATAATTTGATGTTGCGCCTGAATTCTGCTGGAGCCACTCTTCCAGTTTAGGGGTTATAACTTCTAATGGTCCTGTTACTGCTATAGATTTTACCTTTCACATCTTTCAGCCCCTGGTACTGCTCAGTTTTCTCGTGCTCCTTCTTTATGATGTGATAAATGTGGCAATCCCAGCTGATGGAAAATCAAAAGGAATTTTTCTGATGTGCGGCTGATTTGCCATCAGCCAGGATTGCCACATCTATCAACACTGCAGTCTTCTGCAGCTTGTCAGCCACCACTGCGTCTGGTTGGTTGGCCAGCAGCTGCTTGTCTGTCTGGAACTTGAGGTCCCACAGGACCTGTTTTCAATCACCTTACCTGTTGTCTCCCATCTGGAGGTGGAGCCATATGTGGTACAGATGCTTCTGTGTACTATCCCAGCTGCTTAGTTATGCATCTCTGTGTACGCTGTCCCATCTTGCTTCTTGCATCCTGCTACTATGTGCTGGACTGTATCCAGGGCACCTTTGCACTGCCTTCAACCTGAGTCCTGACAGCTATGGTAGATTCCTGAACATCTTTCCTGTCCTTTTGGTCAGCCTTTTCTCACCATCAGGAGTATTTCAGCCAGTTCCTCTGTCTGTCAATTGCACATTAACTGAAGGGTCTTGGTCTTCCACCATACTTCCTCCTTTTGTTTCTTATTATCGTCTGTCTTCAGCTGCCTGAGGTACTCTTGTAGCGCCTCATCTCAATGGGACCATCTCCCTAATGTATTCTCATAGCTCTGACACTCACAAGTCCCCCCTCTTCCCCTTTTTGTGGCTCAGAGAGCCATGGAGTGGAAACATCCACGCAAACATCTATGCATTCTGAGGAACTTTCGTGTCTTGACATTCATGGCATTGATTTCCTCCTTTGGCCTGTTGTTATTCCAGCTGGGTTTCTGATGACCAGTAAGGCCTATGTATTGATTGCTTAAATCTTATTCATACTGTTGATTTGGCTTCTCCGCTCCCATCTCACTCTGTGGGAGTAACTGGCTATGGCCGGCCTTTTGAACCTTCACATTGTTCCCATTAGACTTTGGAATACCCAGGTGCTTGTAGCTGTTTTTCCAATAACCTGCCAATATATTCATGTAAACTTTCTCCAGCATACATATACAGCATTTATATATACAGTATGTAAATCGAATAACAAATGATACTGTCACGGCTGGGGGTTGGACCAGTCGTGAGGTGTGGGGGGTAAGGAGGAACCCAAGCGCAGGCAGGTGTGGGTTGCAGGTGAATGATTTATTTATAGTGACAAAAGTGAAACAACAATGAGTAAACATAAATCTTAACTACACTGGGAAAACTAAACTCAAACCTGAACAAGACCATGGGGGAAGAAACGGGATGGGGGCACAGAGAGACGGCAGACGAACACCATGTTACACAGACGAACCAGCACTCGACAAAGGGAAACACGGGGCTTAAATACACAGAAGGTAATCAAGGGAAATGGCACACAGGAGGAAGACACAGCTGGGGACAATCACACCGACGAGGGCAAAACATGACACACTCACATGAAGCACAGGACCAGGAACTACAAGACTTTCAACATAAAACAGGAAGCACAAAAGACA
>VURO01043404.1:0-20045 GCA_015108175.1 Pelvicachromis taeniatus
TGGGAAGGTTTATGCCAGGGTGCTTGAAAGGAGAGTTTGTCCGTTAGTCGAACCTTGGATACAGGAGGAACAATGCTGTTTTCGTCCCAGTCGTGGAACACTGGACCAGCTCTTTATCCTCTCAAGGATACTTGAGGGTGCATGGGAGTTTGCCCAACAAGTCTACATGTGTTTTGTGGACTTGGAGAAGGCATTCGATCGTGGGAATGAGAATCAGCACTTCCAAATCCGAGGGCATGGTCCTCAACCAGAAAAGGGTGGAGTGCCCACTCCGGATCAGGGACGAGTCCTTGCCCCAAGTGGAGGAATTTAAGAATCTCGGGGTCTTGTTCACGAGTGATGGGAGAAGGGAGCGGGAGATCAACAGACGGATTGGTGTTGCGGCTGCAGTAAAGCGGACGCTGCATCGGTCTGTTGTGGTGAAGATAGAGCTGAGTGTAAACGCGAAGCTCTCAATTTACCGGGCTATCTACATCCCTACCCTCACCTATGGTCACGAGCTGTGGGTAGTGACCGAAAGAACGAGATCGCGGATACAAGCGGCGGAAATGGGCTTCCTCCGAAGGGTGGCTGGACTCTCCCTTAGAGATAGGGTGAGAAGTTCGGCCATCCGGGAGGGGCTCAGAGTAGAAAGGAAAGGAGCCAGTTGAGGTGGTTCGGGCATCTGACAAGGATGCCTCCTGGGTGCCTCCTGGGTGAGGTGTTCCGGGCATGTCCCACCGGGAAGAGGCCCTGGGGCAGACCCAGGACACGCTGGAGAGATTATATCACTCGGCTGGCCTGGGAACGCCTTGGTGTTCCCCCGGATGAGCTGGAGGAGGTGGCTGGGGAGAGGGAGGTCTGGGCTTCTCTGCTTGGGCTGCTGCCCCTGCAACCCGACCCCGCATAAACGGAAGAAGATGGATGGATGGATGGAATATTTTCCTGACCAAACCGTATCTTCTCGGTATATTAGTATAATCAGTTCCTCAGATTAAAGGTTAGAATAGACAGATGTCACAATATAGCCATATAGAAGAAGAAATATTGAAAAAAAAAGAATATTTTTATTGTGAATTATCTTTTGATATTGTATAATAATACCACAGTTATTATTGTCTTAGTCCCGAAATATAGAACACAGCTGTCTCGGAAAGGAAATTTGATCTGCTAGCGTGTTAAAATCAATTTCTGTGTGTATCAAAATAAACGTTACGGTTTGTACTCTTGGTTCACATCGTCATTGTTCTTTACATTATGTAAATTTAGCCATACTATAGAACTCACCATCAGGTGTAGCTGCAGCTTGATGTGATCCAGCTGCACCACCCGTCTCCCTTCTCCTTTTACTGCTGCTGCTGTGCACTGACAACCCGGAGCACTGCAGTCTGTCATCTGGAGCTGTGAGGCCACACTGTGGACACACGGACTTCTGCTGGTGGTCAGATGTAAGTTCCTTAAACGCTGCTGCCTCCCGTGAGGCCTCTGCTAGTGGAAAAACAGCAGGCAGAGGCTGAGCTGGAAATGGAAGGATGAACTTGTGAGATTATTGCAACTAATTGCTGGATAAAACCATTTTAATGGCACATGTCGTTATATGTCTGTCTTTTGTATTAGTTATTATTTGATTAGGTATCTAGATGATTAATTACAATGTAAATTTAACAGGATTTTTTTTTGTTTACACCTTCCTAATAATCTAAACAGTCAGAGTAACACTGAATTTTTGTTACTGTAATATTAATGCTTCGCAGGTCTCTTTGTTTCTACTTACAGCTGATAAGATCAGTGGTGATGGCATTTCCTCTGCTAACAGGGTCACCCACTGAAAGGATTTCCTGGGCTGATTTTAGAGACGTGCTACCTTGAGACACAAAAAGAAAGACAAGTTAGATGTTGAGTTGTAAAAAGGCAAGAAGCTGTATCGTCAATGCACTCAGCTCTTATATATTTGCCAGAATATGCAATATTTGACAAATGTAATGGAAACTTCTTAAGTTGCTGTCTCTTGTTTCTGTCTCACTTTACTTTATTGTGTCCGAACAACTTTTGACCCTTTGCTCATTTTCTTGTGGAGAAACACTAAAACCGTTCAATACATAAAATACAAATCCTTGTTGGTCTATTGGTGGAGAAATCTTATAAAACCTTGCACCCCCCCCCCCTCCCCACACACACACACACACCTATTTCTTGTGATTTCTGAAAATTATACAATTTTTTACATGCGCTAATTAGGAAAAAGAGCAAGACTTTTGTCAATGTCTATCAAATAATCCAAACATCCCCTCAAACGTAACATCCTAGTAACTCGACTGTGAGTAAGTTGAATTGTTTGTTTTCATATCACATCATCTGCACTTACCTTTAGTCTGGCTTGTTTTTTGCTCCTCCCCATCCACAGATAAGTGCTCTCCTGGTAACATGTCTGGTATACATGACTACTCAGGATCCTTCTTACGCTTTGTTCACCCGATCTCCTCCTTCACCCTGTGGCTTCAGTCCACAGCAAAGGGTCAGGAAACCTCCTCCAAAGCCCAACATGCCGACATGAGTCACCACTCAGGAGGCTTTTAGCTGTGCTCTGTGTGTGTGTGTGTGTGTGTGTGTGTGTGTGTGTGTGTGTGTGTGTGTGTGTGTGTGTGTGTGCGTGTGTGTGTGCGTGTGTGTGTGTGTGTTTTGTTGTGATTTAATAACAATCCCCTTCCCAACAGAGTGGCTGTGCCAAATATATAACTATACTATATAACTGATCACAGAGCACAAAGACGGCCGAGGCCTCGTTGAGTGACTTCGAGTTGCGTTCTCTGTTCTGCTTTTAGTCACCTAACACAATGGAGACACATACCCCGCGAGTGTGTCAGCTGAATATTGTATATACGTAAACTCTCTTGCTCTCTTCCTCACACATGCCAAACCTGTCAAAGTTGTCTGCTGTCTAGCTTTTAGTATGCATAATATACAGTGGAACCCCGGGTTACGTGTTTAATCCGTTCCAGAACCGAGCTCGTAACCCGATCTGCTCATAACCCGAACAAATTTTCCCCATTTAAAATAATGGAAATGAGATTAATCCGTTCCAGGCCTCCTAAAAAGTCCCCAAAATATCATAAATAATGGAAAAAAACATGTTTTTAAATAAGGAACAAACATCAAAATACTGCATTAATAAATATAGCTAAATAAAAGATAAACCAACTTAAGAAAATATAACCTTACCTTTGGCAGCAGACAATTGCAGTTAACGGAGAGCGGCTGAGGAGGGCGGGAGGGAGGACTAGATACGTACTGGCACGATATGTACGGTAAAACTAAAACACTTTCTTAAACTTCAAACAAAACTAAAATTGCACTTTCTTAACTGCATGAATTGTAAAAAAAATTAATTTTCCAAACTTTAAACTTATCCTACGTACACTTAACATTACGTAAGAACGTAAGCTGCTTGTAACCCGGCGTTCCACTGTAGTAATATTTCCCATGTGAAATGAGAACATCCCACTAATTTCAAAATAAGTCGTATTGTTATGTGTGCCATTAAACAGGATCTTTTCCTGTTTTGTCCATGTCCATCACTCTGTGTACCTTTCACAATTGTTCACATTCTTTAAAATGTAAAAAGAACAAAGTAAAAGGACAGCATTTGTCATCGATGAGCCAACATACAGTCCTGAGCTTGACACATTTGTTTTAATCCTAAGGGCGGATGCGAATGGATGGATTGATGGATGGATGGCTTCTATGGAGATATAGATCATTAAAGAAGCTGCTGCGCTGCTGTGCATCACCATCTTTGGGGGGGGGTTTAATCACAAATTGTTCATTTTATTAGGACCAGGAGTTTTAATCATTACCAATAAGGTGGTTAAGCCAAGACGCTGCTCAGGATGTTTCTGATTTATGACATTAAGCTCCTTTTTAATGACTTTAGACACAATCACTGTGTAAAATGTCTGGTATCATTTCTGAATTGTGAGCTGTTTAATTTATTTGTCAATAGATGGTTAATTAGATAGAAACATTTTGAGAATATCCTTTTACAATTTCTTTTGAGAGAAAAAGAAAAATGTTTTCAAACTAAGACTTTGCAAAGATGTCACTTTTAGACTAAAATTAAACTAAAATTGCTTCAACTTGGCGTGAAAATTGAGCTTGACAGTTTCTAGTATGTAAAGATTTTCCACAGCATCATTGCATCGCTGGATTTAAACTGATTTAAATGATGAAATCAGTAATAAGCAGTTTAAATTCATTTAAATCTTTGTATGTGGAGATATTGTTTTCCTGCAGAAGATAACTTCACTAACTGAATGAGGACATGGGCAACAGCGTCATTACTCACTGATGAGAAGATGAACACAGACCGGCCTTTTTTGAGGGGCCGTTGATTAAGTGCTGTCAAAAGTGCTACATTTAAAAACATGTTGACTGTCCCGCCTCGCAGTGAGTATATGGCTCATCAAAGCAACACATAAGTGAAGCTGTTGAAGTTGTCTAGCACCATGCTACCTTTCAGTCAGTGCGCACACAGCACAGAGGCAATCAGAAGAATATGTCATCTAATAGGCTGACAGCAAATCAAAGCAAGCCCTGAGAAGGAACAGCAAACCTAAAGCTAACATGTTATCAGCAAAGACATTTACTGACAATAGTCAAAACAGGGAGCTGAAAATCCTTTTGTTCTGTGTTTGGTTGTGAAGTCTACAGTCAGCGCTTCACTTCAGGGTGTGTATCAGTTGATGAGACAATCTTGTGTTTATTTTATTATTTTAATTTGTAATAAACAGGGATTGTTTTTGAGACCTCCCATCAGTGATCTTTAAGAGACCACAAATCAAAAAGCATAATATAATATAGAATATATTAATATAGAAAATACTTATTTCAGGGTATGGTAGCATGATGTAAGTGAATGCAGAAGTTATTTTACAGTCTTTATGGAAATTTAATGAGCTTTATCTAATTTTGAAACACTTAGCAGTACTGTGAAATTTATGTACAATATAATGTTAAAATGTTATGTAATGGTTGTACTGACAGGGACTGCAGACATTTTCTGAAACAAGGGTTCGGAGAAACCTCACAGTGTTTAGGTTACATGTACCATGTCAAACAAATCCAAACATCACACTACAAATGTGTTTACCTATGAGAAGCCATTTAATTTTTTTACTTTGTATAAATCAGCATTAAAAATATCCAACGCGTGGGTATTACGTTTGTGAGTATGCACGTTGATAACTGAAGGAGAAGCATAGTCTAAGGAGCTTGGAAAGAAAAGCGTCTGGCTTTAAGTTGCTTGGAGACGTTTGATCCTCTACCTAATCACACGAACCAAGGTGTGAAAACGGGTGTGGGTCACAATCAGCCAAGGTTTCGGGTGAACCTATTGTGAGTCCCACCCTATCATGTGATTTCCTGAGGTCAGAAGACCCAGGATGTGCGTGGCCATTAAGGCATCTGTGAAGGGATCACAAAACTGGATTATAGATGGCAGACAGTTGGTGTCGTAAGTCACCGCCTCCATACCTGATGACTGAGAACGTTCACAGAAAAATGCATAATGTTGCGCAGTCTTATAAATACAACATTAAACTATTTTATATGTATATTTTATTGTTAAATGTTGGACACATACCTACAGACAGACGTGTCTTTACACACATTATACAGACCGTTTTCTCAATAACAAAATCAGAATCTTTATTTCAGTATACACACCATCCTTATTCAAAGAAACAAACCTGACCTGTGAAAACCCTACATTTGGTATCAATAATCATAGCAAACAGAAGAAGCAGTGCACAACAAACTCTTTTCACTAATTTAAAAGACACGAAATATTAACAAACACCATCAACAATCATTTTCTATATCATCATAAATAATTAATACAAAGGGGTACAGGTTGTTTTTGGTGAAAAAATGATTACAGTTTCTTGGCAATTTGTCTGTTAGAAAGTCAAATAAAACATATTATTATCTGGGTAAAATATACAGAATATGAAAGAAATGTGACTAATCTTGGTCACCTTTAAATACTAACAAAGTCAATTTGTTGCATGTCAGAACTGGTTGATATTTTCATAATAACTGTGTTATTAAGATACACAGTCCAGTATTTAAATATTTGATGAACGTATTCCCAGCACAGAGATCACAAGTGGCACTATATACTACTTTCTTTTCCTGTTTGGGTGAAATTGAGGTGAAAAGGCAGGTTGCTCTAGTCTGTCTCAAAGCTAAATTTACTTTATTACATTTACCAATGAATAGAAAACATTCTAAATGGTTTTAATGCTGATTTTACTGCTGCTTTTATTAAGAGTCAGAGAGTCATTCAAGGCCAAACAAAGGCCCTTCCTCATTTTCACTCATGTCTGGCTGCAGACTGACTGGGTTCACTGTCTGCACCAGACATCCTTGGTCATTCATCATCAGCTCTTTGTCTTCAAGGAAAAGCGACCTGTAAGAGGTTAAATGGAACAGACATCAAACTTTCGAGAAATATCACAGATTTTTTTTTTTTTTTTGGATCAAAGCTAAACTCACTTCTGGATATGTGGAGAGAAGTTTCGGTTTCTATGGCTGTCAGCCATGCTGCTCTTTTGTATTTGACTCTTTGAATTTCCTCTTACGTTGTCTTTCTTGAGACGTGGCAGCGACGCCTCTGCCAGTGCGGTCTGAAAAAGTGAGCATAAATGAAAGAGTGGCCACGCCCCCAACCTGTTCACACTCCTGCGTTGAGAACACATCGGCTCACCTGCAAGCTGGAATTCACAAGGGTCCCAAAAACTGGACTGGAGGAAATACTTTTCATCAGTGATGGATTTCTGCAAATAATAGAAAATAACAGGTAACAGCAATCAACATTCATAATGCATTTAACAAATAATTATCAGTAAAGGGCCTCTACTGAATGAAATTTTGAGTTTTCCACCACATTTATCTATGTTTTTAAAAACCTTTTTTTTTCTTTAAGTCGACATTACCATTGTCTGATTTGTGTGATTAAGGAGAGAAATCAGACTGGAATCAATGGATTGATTTCAATTTCAAAGCTGTGGTTCCTGGAAATGCTAAAAATGTAACTGAAAAACATTGACCTTTTTTTTTTTCTCCATTTCATGTTGCACCTTATATTTCACAGCAATTTTCAGTGAAACTCAGTTTTGAATAAATTACCTGCAGAGATGTCTGTCTTCAGAATAAAGGAACTAAACCTTTCCTTTTGGTTTTTAGAATATAGACGACGCCCAGCACTGTCGTCCGTAAGGTTGAAAATAAATTAGTGAATTTACAAACAGCAGAATTTTGTGGTGACTCATTCTAAATAGGGCTGGGCAAAGCGATTATTTTCCCAATCGATGAATCTAGTGATTAATTTTTCGATGCATCAATTAATCTAATGATATATGTTACTGCTAAGCAGTTTAAATTAGTTTTGCATTTACGGAGGTTGGGTGTTTATCTCTGTGTATGAGTGAGTGTATGTCTACGTGGGGGGTGTCTGGATGAATTAAAGGGTAAAAACCAGCGTTAGTAAAAAAGTTTAAAACTTACAGTCGTTTTATGATCGGCCATTTCCACCTTAAAAAGCCGGCAAACGACTGAATCACTTCCTTTTCGGTTAAAATATCCCCATACTGTAGAACTGCGTGTTCGGGGGGCGTGGTTTAAGTCGACATGTTACCGATTACTCGCGGCCGCCATGTGTTTTTTTGAAAGTGACGACACATCGACGCAAATTTTTTACGTCGACGTAATCGATTACGTCGACACGTTGTCCCAGCCCTAATTCTAAAGCTGTGTTTTGTGATTAAAATGTGACAGTTTGATTATTGTGTAAGTAATTATCATTATATTTATGAAATATGTACAGATACCCTGATGCCAGCCCTGCGATAAACGAGGAGGATCTACTGTACCCTGTGATCTTCTGGGATCGCCTCCTCTGGTATTCCACCTCATCCACAGTCCACACCGCACCTTTCACATTCTCTACGCGCACGAAACACTTGTGCAGGCTTAAGTTGTGTCGAACTGCATTCTGATCCAGATGAAATCAGAGTGAGGAAGATATTTCTGAATGCATGCTGCATGCATTGGTATGACACACAGTAGGATATACAGAGTTAATCATCTGCAGGTGGGATACCTTCCAAGTGGCGGCGTTGCGTCGGAAATAAGCAAATGTCCTTGTGAACCAGTTGTATATCTCGTTGAGGGTTAGTTGCATGTCCGATGCTTCCATAATAGCCTGTAGATGGAAAGAAAATAATAACAGTAAAAAGAAAAAACACTGTAGCACATTACTTGATTAAAGCCTATAGTAGTTTATCAAAGGCAAGGAGCGAGGATACAGCTTTTGTGTTGCACAAAGTGTTTTCTGTTTTAATTTGAGGAATTATTATCAATTCTGCAAAATAATGCTACAGTAGAAACAGATGCATGTTTTTGTATCAAGAAAGATTGACTACTTTAATGCTACGACAATGTTATAAATGAATTACAGCTAATTCACAACCCTGCAGGTAAGCATGGATCAGGACCAGAAGGAGAGTCCTGACATTTACTGCTTCCAGTTGTTTTTGAAGCACGCTGTTATCTATCACATGTTTCACATGGTTACAAAGACTGAGCTGGTATGACTGCTCAGATCCTCTGTCTGCTAGTTGGTCCAAACCCTTTGGTGAGGGAACTTTTACACTCCAAGCTCCAAACAGAAATGTAACACCGACCTTTAATTGGGCTTTTAATTGAAGTTGGCAACTACTTCCTTCTTTTTATTTACTCACTTCATTGTTTGTTTGTTTTTTAAATTGTGCAGAATCTTTTTTATACGGTTTTCTTTTACTCGGTTAATTATTCCTCTCCACACTTATTTTAATGACTTAATTATAGTGTACTTGCACTGTTATAACATTTTGTGCAATAGCAACACAACATATAACGTACACATATATAACATATAATATACAAACATCAACCTAATACAGTCTTTTACACACACAACACAAACAAGCACGTTTTTGATGTCAGCTGGGATGGGCTGGATACTGAGGCAGTTGAGTTGCAAGAAAACTGATGGGCGGATAAAAATATTGAGATTAAATGTTTTTATTCTATTTCATAAAGTTATTTTGTGTAAATCACTTTTACTTATTGATCAGTTGTAAAACGTCCTCATGTCAGTATTTTTTCTCCATGTTCGTCTGAAACCAGCTGACTGCTAACACAACAGGAAAGCATTCATATTTAACTTGAATGAAAACTTTAAAATTGTGTCAGTTGAATCAAGTGCAACTTAGAGATTCCATGAAAAGGTTGTTTATCCCATTTCACATTAATACAGCGTCTTATTTTAGGGACCAGCAAATACAAAATAAAAGAAGATGAATAGAAGGTTAAAAACAACCTGACGTACCTGTCGAATCAGTGTGGCATAGGTGAAAGGTGGTCTGAGATCAGTGTTTTTGTAAAGCTCATATTCATTTTCTGAAACAAGATAAAAGCAGAATAAAGAAAAAGCGATGTAAAAAGAATCTGCAACCAGCTGCTTAAACAAGTGGCCAGGTTACACTTCACCTGAAGACAGCGAGTAGACCAGAGGGTGATTACGATGTCTTATAGGCCCAGCGCCTGACGTGTGAGAGGGGCACTCTTTCTCACACCCCTGGGATGGAGTGCTAACGTGATCTAGAGGTCGAGGGGACACCTGGGCTGGGTCTGATGGGCTCAGCGAGGGCAAGCTGTTGGTGACTGAAGTGAGCTGAGAGTGACAAAAGGATGAAGTTAACAAAGGAGCGAGAGCAGCGAACACTCTGACAGGGAAACAAAACAGAGTGGGAGATTCATAACAGGGTGTAATAGAGCGATTGGATTCGCCTCTTCAGAGGTGATTTCTCTAATATCACAATAAGGAGGAAGCCAATTATTGTTAATTATAGGGTGAAATTGTTTGGTGGGTGTTGTGAGTACGGCGCAATATTTGCAAGATTAACAAATGATTAGCTCCCACATTATCACAGCACGTCTGTGTAGTCTGACGGTGCCGACAGCTGGACGTGGAGCGCAGAGGAAGCACACTGTACATTTAGCGTCCTCGCTTTGAAAAAGCACCTAAAATAAAAGTGCAAAGATCAATTTAGAGCTGTGGTCAAAAGGTGCATAAAGCGTTTTCAAAAAATGAATTTGTGTTTCAATTTGTCAAAATATTTTCTTACCAGGACTCACATAGCATTGCCTCAAAGCTGTGGTTTGGGTTTTTTTTGTTCCTAAGAAAATGTCAGCATGCTTTTCCAACTCATTCAACTGTAAAAGTTCAACAAGTCGATTACAGCCTGGCAGTATCTTCATCAGCGCTAGAGGAGATGAGGGTGAAGCCAGATGTGCTGTTTTCTCCACATATTTGGAGTTCCCCCCCCCGTAACGCCACAAACGTCACGGCTCATTTACTCGGCCTGTGTTGTTCACGCAGCTATTACTGAACGCTGCCTACCTGCGGGCCGCACGGGTCAGCAGGCGTGTCGGACCGTGGTGACTGTGCAGGCGCCGAGAGCGATTGAGCTTCTAAAGATGGCAGATGCAGGTGAGCCATCATTGCCTGCAGACGCTCCCGTTCTTTGCAGAGCTGTAAGAGGAGATGAAGAAAGGAAGAGGAAATTGTAGTGGATGGTGTCGCGTTGTAATCACCAAACAGAGGTTATTGAAATGGAAGGCTGTGAACCTGACAGATCTCTGGAAGAAAGCTTTCATTCTGTGTCAAACACCAGGAAAAGCACAGCAGGGGCTGAAGGTTGCATGAGGATTTAGCATAAACAGAAAGGTTTCTAGATAGTCGAGCATTGGGGAAATTAATGTGTTTCTTGGTTGAAGTGAGTTCCGATAAGCCTTGCTCCAAATATAAACTTTTTTTTTTTTTTGGTTGGGTTAGGCATAAAGTATATAGTTTTGTCTCATATTCAGAAAAATCTTCTTATCTCATGCATAATATCAGCAATCACCCATGTTTTAAATTATGACTGTATCATCATCTCAGTCTATAGAATATGATAAATTTTGACGCCATAGCAACTAATGACCGTCAGGATCGGTAACAATTTAAAGGTTATTGTAATGGGAAGCACAGAAAGAACGCTCTGAAAGTCAAGTCAAAGTTTATCTCTACAGCACATTTTAAACAAACTCACCAAAGTGCTGCACAGGTTACACAAAATATACATCCATGCATAACAGTCACCAAATACACACTAAAGATCGTCAAATACGACAAAGCCAGGGTTCTCTGCTCAGCTAGAACTGAAAGTAAGCGAGAATAAGGAGGTTTTTAACAGAGACCTGGGCCTGCTGAGCCACTGCTGAAAACACTCTGTCTCCTCTGCTTTTAGGAGCTCAAGTGATTTTGGTTTGTAGACCTCAATTGGAAAAGTGCACATAAAATGACAAAATCAACCCTGACCTGAAGAACAATTTTACTTTGTTCAAGTTTCAATAAGTCTGACAAAATTCAGGCATCACGACTTCCTTTTCTGTCAGTGATACTTGAATGTTAGAGGACGAGTCCCTACCTGAAGCTCGAGCTGCTGAACCACCTGCATCTGGACTCTGCACTGGGCTGTACTTCTGTCATCCAGAGTGTGTTCACTGCTTATGTGCCTAAAACAAATACAGCAAACATTTTATTAAGGTAGAAGTGGAGGCAGAATCTTTTATCTCTTATCAAATACCGTGGAAACAACAACAGTCTAAAAGATTAAGTTTATTTATATTGTCATTCTCAAAACTTACTCGCAAAATATATCACTACTAATGCTATATGATTTTTTTTTAGGGAGGGGGTTGTTTTTTTGTTTTTTTTTAGAAGTCTTGTATCAGCACTGATTGTTTCTCATGTCATTATTCAGGATATTAATTGCAGAAATCATGTTTTTCTGAAACATAAAAAAAGAAATTCAGCTGTGCAATGAATGCCGACAGTAGGCTGCATTATTCTGTGTGCTTTCACGTTTCCTTTTTGGTTTAATAAACAATAAAATCATATTAATTTTTTATTTTATTTTTAAATAATTGTATTTTTTTTCCCACAAAGTAACATAATTTCTGCAAAGACTTTTTTTCATATTTAAACAATTCAAATAAAATCAAATTTGTATGTTGGAAAGTTACGTGTGATCAAATCATGTCATGCCAAACAAAGACAGTACTTTATATTTAACTGTAAGCTGATCAAAATCATCATTTTAATATTGTAAAATTTAAAAGTAATCAAAATGAAAGCAGCTGATCCATAACAGTGGGTCTATTATCTAATTATGCATCTTTTCAAATGTAACCCATTTCATTTTTTTTGAAATCCGATTACACAATCCACACATTATCCATCAGTACCTGAAGATTATTCCGCTGCTCTGTTTTCACAATGGATTTTTTGATGTCAGAAATTTAAAGCGTGAAGATCATTAAACCTACTTGATAAACTGGCTGAAGTTTTCACAGACTGACTCACAACCAGGCCAATTACACACGCCGTGACCGAAGAGAGTGTGTTTGGCAGCGTGATCACCTTTAACAGTGCTGATCGAGAGAGAGAGAGAGAGAGAGAGAGCGAGAGAAGGGCCTGTCAAGATTAAAGAAACCACAGCAGACAAACAACAAAACAGCAATAAAACAGATATAAGAGTGTTTTGTTTTCGTTTCAGGTAGCATGAAATGACAGGAGAGAGGTGGCAGGGAGCACTGACAAAAAAAACACACACACAAAAAAAGGATAACTATTTACTTTTGATTCGGGACGTGTACTGCAGTTACGTAAACTTTTTCTTTGCTGATCCACTTCAGGTGGCGGAACACAAAGCAAACAAACAATACAAACTACATCGTCCCCAAGGGGAATTAAAAGTGAAGTCTCAAAAGCAAACATCTCCTCACCTGCACCTTGAGAGAAAAAAAAAATGTCTACAGATGACAAGTCTTTGATGTTAACAGAAAGAAGGCAGCATCACCTGAGCACTCCTGCTGCTTACAGCAAGAACAGACGACTCTTACCTTTCAGCTCTGTGAGAACAGACAGACTGCTGGTCATCGGCCTGTCTTCCTGGGACTTTTGCTGACATTGTTTTGCCAGCGGAAGATTCTCGATTGGTCTTTATTGTGGTTTTATCTTCAGTCATTCCGAATGTGAGCTCTTTCCACACTTGCTGCATCTCTGCAGGCCCGAGACAAGCTAAAAGTATGATTGAAAACACAAATTATTTGTTGATTATGGAAAGGAAGGACTACATCTATAAGTACTCCTGCGAATAGCAAAGTAGCTGTGGTGTATTTTTCTAGCAATGTAACATTTGTTATTCGATGTACATCAATTATACTGAACCCCTACTGTTCCTTCAATCTCAAAATGATAACTGAAAGCACAAATAATACACAAAATGAAAGAGTTGATTTGACCATTCGCTGAAAGAAGAATTTTTTTTTTTTTAATGTGTAACTTCAGAAATACATTTAAAGAGGAGTGACCTGGAGAGAGGGTGGGAGAGGACAGCGCTGGTCTCTGCGCCCGGAGGAGCTGCTGCTGTTGCTGCTGCTGGAGTTGGATGAGCTGCTGGAAGACGAGCTGGGGAGAGGAGAGCTGGAGGACAGAGAAAGAAAGCATTTCCACTGAGGTAGTAAACGCTGCCCTCACTCTCTTTTTTCATACTAGATCAAGATCAGTCACTTCATTAAGGGTCAAAGCTGGTCTATCTTTAGATATTGATTCTGGGCTTTTAAGGTTACAAAAACTTAATTTTAAGTCAGGTGATATTACCATTTAATGATAACATTCAATTACTTCATCAGATGCTGAAATTATTTTTAAAACAAAAGGCCAAATCCACATACTACTTCAAGCTCAGATGTCAGATGTCAAAATTCTTTCAAAATAAAAGCCCAATACCATGCATTATTTCCCTTAATCTCTACAACCACAGAAAGGAAAAGAAATAATTTTTTTTTTTACTATGTCTATCTTCAACAATAGGACATCCTCCAAAAATATATAGTTGTGTAAAATTCTATCCGGAGACTCTTACCTCTTTGACTTTCTTACTGGACTGTTGCTGAAGCAGTTGAATCTGTTGTTGCTGCTTCTTGTAGAACTCTTTCAGGTGATGCTACCAAAAACATGTAGCATTATCACAATCATTTAGACATTTAGAATTGCTACCGGTAGAAACATTTGTTTGTTTTATTTATTTATTTTTGAGATATCAGTGGGAACTGCCTCAAGTTTGCCAATCTGAGGTGTGTGGTACAATTTCAGTATTTGGTATATTTATTGCAGCAGATGGAAGGTGGTGAAGGTGGAAAGAATGGCAACGAGGTTTTTACTGAAAATAGAGATTTACAGACATATTAGCTGAACACTGTCTGATATTGAACTTGTTAGCTAGAACAGGAGCTGAGATTTACAGATGTAAGTGACACATGTGTATCATTCTGTTACATCAATTTTGCTTTCGCTAAATGTTCAAAGACTGTGTGCTTAAGAATTAAAACAGGCAAACTCTTTATAAAAGTCAAGATTCTTTGTTGTTTCCTTGCTACAAGAGGAGAATAAATAACATCAAAGCAACAACAACAAAAACCACAGAAGAAAAGGGTTACGGGCTAAAATTGTTATTTCAAACGCTGATATTGGTGAAGAGTCAAAAGTAATACATTCTATTTAATATATCCTTAGTGGAGAAAGCCTAGGTAACTCAAAAGGTTGAGTTGAAATCCAGAAGCAAAGGCCTTTTAATTGTTTTTAATAATTATCCCAGTATGATAAATAAAAATGTGCTAGCACTAGCATTTGAACTTTTACACTTTATCTGATGTTAAATATGTATTATGACTTTTAGTAAGCTGCTGTATTATTGTTGTATTATTATAATTATTATTATACATATTGGTTGATTTGATTGACTTTGTAACACCAGTTTGCTTTGGAGTGACTAGCTAGCAAGTTAGCTCACCTGATAGCTTTAAGCTCATGTTAATCATAGCTTGAGTCTAAATCATAATGCAGTAACATTAACTCAAATATTTAACCTTATAACCACAATGTATTCTCACTGTCATTAGTTCCCACTAATAAGAGTTTTGTAGTTTTTTAAAGCTTGCTCGTTTGCTAGCTAAGAGACTTCTTTTAGCTAGCAAACTAGGCTAAATTAACAATTATAATAACAATTATATATTTATATATATTTATTTATGATTTATATATACATATATTTGTTATTATATGTACACCTATAATAACAATAATATGTATATACAAATCATAAATTCATTAATTAATTAAAGTAGCCAATTTATAAACTTTGCTGTGTTATGTAAGTCATGTTTATCAAACACTGCCACCCTGACATGTACATATGTTAACTGTGCATATACCTGCTGAAGGAGAAGGGCTTGCTGCTTCTGATGGATCAGAGCCTGGAGCTGGTTGGGGGACAGAAACTGCTGAATCTGCTGAGGGGCCATCATAGCAAGAAAGACCTCAAAGAAGAAGAAGAGGAAGGACAACATTTTAAAGGACAGTTAGGAGCGCAGTCAAAACAATGACTGAGACAGAGTGTCAGGTGATAAACAGTAATAACCATCAAATGGGAATCTTTCCAATTACACAATAGTGTTGTCAGACTTTTGTGAACATCATCATGCTGGATTGTGTCACTGACCCAAAATGAGACTGGAGATAGGCTGACCAGTTAATTAGCAACACAATTTCAAGCTTGTTGTGGCTCCTAATAGAAGTGTATGGGTATTAATAAAGGCAAACACTCCCAGAATAATAACTGATCTGCACTGTTACTGATAGGGTGACAAATAACAGGGCGATTGTCTCCCTTTGTAGTCACACAGAGCCTACAGCAATTGCCATGACTGTATTAAGAAACGACAACATGCATATTCCACATGTTGTATTACAAACAACACATAAAAAAAATGCTACTAAATGATTGTTGGGGAAAATATAATTTATTTGAATTTTAAAGTATGTGGTCTCCTTTTCTATATATATAAAACATCAACCGTTATATACAGACAGAGGCTGTTCTTTGGGTTTGGTAAAGCTGTCATATTGAAGTAATATCTCAGCAGCGCGCAGGATGTAATGAAAGAATGCACCAAGGACCTCAAGTTTGTAATTTTTCCACCCATCGGTCCATTGAGATGTTGTCTCTTGTGTTCAACCAGACTGAGAAAGTTAAAAGCAATAGACATTACATGAAGAACAAGGAAGGAAGGAGTTGCAGTTATCTTATTTAGTGCTGAAACAGCTAGCCTTTTAATTTACTGGTCGATTGGCAGAAATTAAATCAACCATCAAGCTTATGTAGACATACTTTCTCAAAAAACAGGGGGAAGGCAAAGACGCTTTACCAAAATTAGCAAAGAAAAAAAAAAAAGCTTTAAAAAAGTTCGACTTTACCACTGTTAACAAAAGCAACACCCCAAAAAAACACAACCCACAACGGTGGTTATGCCACGTTTTTAAAAATATAAGAGTTTAAGACAAGGCTCACAAATATATGTGTCAAACTTTTTTTGTTCTCCCTGAATGTTCTTTTGCATGTAGGTGCAGCTGGCTTCATTATCACACTGTACAAATCACCGTGCAGCCTGGATACTGGTAAGAAAGAAATGCATTAAAGATGAAGGTTCCTGCCTTTTATTATCAACGGGGGGGAAAAAAACAGTTTTCTACATGAATAGTCCTTATTTGTAATATTTTTAGGGTTTTCAGATTGAAAAAGAATATTCATATCACAAGTTATTATTAAATTCTGAAGACCGGAATCACACTCTGACAGACAGACAACGTTGCAACGGAATAAAGTTATTATGTCAGCTGAAAATACCCCCACCTGCCCCCCAACCAAAAAATAGGATCTTTAAATATTAACACCATGCAGTTGAGTGCTGGCACAAGTCCAGATTTAGAAAGTGAATTAGGAGAATCGAACAGAACAAAAGTGACAAGACGACAGGGTGGACTGGAGGAAACGCTGTTGCTGGCCGTTAATTATCTCGGTTGTTTCATTGATCCCTTAGATTAAGATTACCAGGGATGGAATTGCAAGAGACAACCATAAAATTGTGTTGGGCCATGCTTATTTGCCGTTCACTTGCATCTGTTTGACCTAGGTCTGCGCACAATTATTCCTCCCTGGCTCTGACTCACAAACTAATAATGAAGGACAAACAAGAATTCTGCGTGTCGACTCCCCGCTCCCCTCGGATCTCATATGAAATCTTTGCCACTGTCAACAGAGCTGTGAGCTCTGGGTTTCGTGTCCTGTCAGAGGATATCCAATATGAGGCCATGGGGTATTTCTCTCTTGACATCTGTTTGAGGAAGAGTGTTCTGTTTTCCACTTATGAAGGAGAGGAAAGAGCTGGAGGATGACGAAAAGGTGGATGAGGGGCACAATGAAGGAGTAGCAGGACACACACATACCTGTTTATGCTGAAGAGTCTGCCAGTCGTCACCACTCAGAGTGCCAGCGTTCCCATTAGCGGCTCTTCCCCCCCCACTACTGTCTGTGTGACTGAGGAGGCTGCTGGCTGGGTTTTGACGGGCTGTTGTGGGACTGAGAGGGGACTCTGGCATCTCAGCTAAGATCACAAAAGAAGCTGGTTATCAGAGATGTAAGCTGCAAACCTCTACTGCTATTTGAAACAAAGAAAATCTCAAAGACAGCATGTGACTAAATGAAGACAAAGAAACTCTACGTAAAAAAAATATTCTCACAACCCAAACAAAAATAAAAGGTTTCAAGGAAGGCCTAAAATAGGCTGAAATATGCTGTAGATAATATTTACAGGACTGTTGACTAAAAAACACAAATCCATTATCCATTATTGACTTCCTAACATTTAAACACACAATACCTGTGTAAGATTTAATTATTTCCGATCACGAATAATCAGAATCATTGATTGTAACAGAATGTATGCAGAATATCGATCTGTAGTTCACAACATGCACAGGCATTAAAGAAAATTAGTCAACATATCTTACCACTGCACAAAGACAAAGCTAATAAAAGCTCTTTCAGAATAGTTTAAACGCATATCCTGTTACATGAAACAAAACAAAAAAGCTGACTTTAAGTTTTGTTATAAAGTCCTAAACAGCACAGGAAGTACAATCTAAGCTCTGCTACTGAAGAAGAACAAAAGCTTAACGTACCATTAAGGTGAACAGTTGAATTCAGAGCAGCCAAGAAGAGTTGGTGTCTTCAAGTCACGCAGTTTGGAGTGTGGATGAGAGATAACTGATGGAGTTGTGTGACTACCTCAAGGGGAGGAGTCACAGCAATGTGAGCAGAAAAAAAAATGTTATAAAATCACCCGGAGCTACAAATGTATTTAATATATGCCGGCAAATGTGTCCTGCAATGTTAAAAGGCTCCTCTAAAAGTTTGAATGAATTAATGTTATTTACATTGTAAGAATACAAACATTCATAGAGCATGTATTATTCACATTAGTGCCACAGTGTTGTGCTTCCCAGCTACCTGTTTTTTTTTGTTGTTTTTTCAAATCCTGACACTAGTTTTCTTTGAGATATTCATGGATGTACACAGTGCAATAAGCAAAACGCCCCCTAACACACAACATTTATTGTCTTAAATGAAAAACAAAGAGTCCTTTTTACATTTTTTTTTTTTTTTACAGAAGACAAGTATAGTTTTACTTTATTTAGATATTCAGTATCTAAGACGTCTGAAGAAGAAAAAGGGCTCTCTAACCACACAACTGTCAAACTCTTATCAAAGAGCTATTTACAGTTGCGTCTGCACATTTGAAAATTTTTAAAAAAAAACACGCAGCAGTACATAAAAACAAATAGAAGTGTTTAATTTAGCCTGCTGATGAATGCAGTATACCCTAGAGTGCAGACACGCAGCTGACAAACTGACAAATAACACCCTGAATAACTCTCGACGTGTTTGAGACAAAATAAACTTTGTGGAAGACAGTTCTGCACAATCATTATGTATTTATTAAAAAAAAAAAAAAAAGATATTTACTTTCAGCATGCCACCTTTATCATATAAATGTCCTTGATGAGGGTGAGGACCAAAGGCCAGACAGCCACGTCCTTGTAATGTATCTCTTGCTGGTATGAGGGATCGCAAGGTAAGGCTCAGAAACCTTCTTTAGTTTTTTCCTCAAAAAAATCCACACAAAGACTGTGTTAGGTTAATAAATATTTATATCAATAATGCATGATCAAATGTGTTAAAAAGAAGCCCTTTACATCGTATACATTCACAAAGGTAACAGCTGAGGGAAATGGACATCTTCACAAAAAGTATAAGATTAGCCGTTAATGACTGACTTGTGTATATTGTTACCAAGGTAACTTTCTGCCACCTACTGGATTAATATTTACCTTCCCTCCAATTTGGATGAAAAAAGTAATAATGTGTTTCATTTATAGGCACCTTTCAAGACACTCAAGGACATGTTACAACTAATTAAGTATCAAAATCACAATATGGATATAATAAGAGTTGGAAAACACCATCGAATTAAAAGTCAATACATCATAAAATACAACATGTGTTGTGTGTATTCACGTCTTATATTTGCTCTGCCTCCAGCTTGTTCTGTTTCATTATAAAATTATTTAGGAATTTGAAAAGAGTTCTTTTATTTGTTTTTTTTTTTAAATCTCTTTTAACTGTTTCACTCTTTCATAACTGGAAAGTGGAAATCTAACGGGTTACGGTGGTGGTGTCCTAACCTTGATTGTGTGCGACCCTGCATCTTTTTCAGTTCAGTAACCACACTGTGATGCTCTGAGGCTCATAATGTGATGAGGTCCAGTCCAAAAAGCTCATTTTATTCCTCTATGCGTCCTGCAGACAGCATTGTGACTCCACCTGAGCTAAGGACTCCGTTCACAATCCAGTTGTGCTCATTGCTGCCCTTCCAG
Source organism: Pelvicachromis taeniatus (assembly GCA_015108175.1). Taxonomy (NCBI): domain Eukaryota; kingdom Metazoa; phylum Chordata; class Actinopteri; order Cichliformes; family Cichlidae; genus Pelvicachromis; species Pelvicachromis taeniatus. Next base: position 19,961 of record VURO01043404.1, read on the forward strand.
ACGGGGTCCCTGAGGTAGAGGAACTGTTCCTTCATTCATCTGTAAAGGGGGGGGGGGGGGGGGGGGGGCATCCTTAGAATTTGTT